>VUQI01060863.1:0-25460 GCA_015106735.1 Paratilapia polleni
GTACAGTGAATGGTACTCATGGCCATTGATCAATGGTCATGACAAATTGCATAATCATGAAACTGACCTCACGGCCCATTGTTAGTCAGTGGTGCTAGTTTCGGTCATTATGTAAATGTACTGTTTATAAGGTTGGGGAAACCTGCAGTCAGCTGAGACTGAAGAAGTCACTTGGATGAGTGACGAAACGTTTCTCCCACAGAAAACGCTACGTCCAGATAAACAGAATCAACCTTCTGGGATTTCCTTACCTGGATGATTGAGCATGCATCAAGAGACTTCCCATGATAATCATCGTAAAATGATACAGCCATTATGGTATACTCAGTATATTACACGACAATCACCTACGACACGTCTATGTAACTGATGGAGAAAAAAGCCTAAAAAGGCAAAAACCAGAACTTCAGCATTTTTCATTGCATTGTGTTCTCAGACGTCCAATTTTAAACCATTTGATACATGGTATTTGGTTCAGTTCCTTGTTTTGGTAAATCATGTGAACAAAACACTTACTGTTAGAAGACTGCTAGAAACTGTCCTCCCCCAGAAAACAGCTCCATACTGTCAGGGTGTTTGTAAGCTGCCATTATGGCCTATAGTTAAGTTTTAAAATTGGATGACTTTTAGCAGCTGTGTGTGGGCTTGTGTCATTACCTCTAGATTGGATTGAACTCGGCACCATGGTAACCTAGAAAATTCCATCCATCCATCCAGGTTCTTTCGCTTATGCTATTCAGGGTTGCGGGTGGGGGCTGGAGCCTATCCCAGCTACCATAGGGTGAGAGGCGGGGTACACCCTGGACAGGTCGCCAGTCTGTCACAAGGCTACCTAGAAAATTAAGCTTTCTAATGCTTTTAATATTGATAAAGGGTGTATTTTAACTCAAAGCATTTTCCTAACCAAGTAGCTATCTGGTCTAACCCTAATCAAAAAGGATAAAAATGGTTCCAGATCAGTGTTAAACTCCAGTGACCTTGTTGTAGCGCTTTTTTGAGAATCCTCAAACCCAGCCCGTTTCTGACCACAGACTTTTTTTTTTTTTTTGCTGTTTTCAAATGGAAACACTCCTGTGTGTTTCTCTGCTCACAGTGTATGGATCAAATAGCCAGCACACCAAACCAATACCAAATTCCCACGTTTTCCAGTTACAACTGAAATAAAGACCAGATTCAAAGTGTATTAAAAAATGTAATATTTTCTTACTGACAGCATGCAGCATCTGAATGCAATAATCTTAAGAGTTTTGGCTAAGTAGTAGCAGCTTTTTTTTCTGTAAAAAATAAAGAGGCTTTTTTCATTGAACCACAAACATGACACTGCAACACTGCGGTATTTAGCTTACTATGAATTTCGTGTATCATTACATTGCAGTGTAAGAAGTACATTTATAATGTCAACTCCATTTGTTTTGTGCATATACTGTATAACCACAAGCCTACTGAAGAAACTGAAATGTTATGATTGCCTAGCAAAAGAAGATCCAACACATAACAACCCATTAGACTGCAGATTGTTTTTACATATCTCAGTGCTATTCACACAACTTAATTATTAATGTACAGAGATAAGAGGGTTTCTCATTATTCACTTTAACAGTGGATGTTTAAATCAACAGTTATGTTACATGATAAAGATTTTTTGTTTTTTCTGTCTTGTTTTGTCTATCAGATGTCTGTGAATTAACACTGGACCAAAACACAGCTCACAGAAACCTTAAACTGTCCGACAACTACAAGAAGGTGATGTCAGTTAAAGAGGAGCAGCCGTACCGTGATCACCCGGAGAGATTCGACTGCTGGCTCCAGGTGCTGTGTAACACTGGTCTGACTGGTCGCTGTTATTGGGAGGTTGAGTGGGAAGGAAAAGTTTATATAGCAGTGACATACAGAGGAACCAGACGGAAAGGAGAGGGCGCCGATGGCTGTTTTGGAGCGAATGACCACTCCTGGATGCTGCTCTGTGACGATGATGATCATAGCTACTCTGTCAGGCATAAAGACAGAGGAACACCCATTCGTCCCCAGACATCTTCTGCAAGTAACAGAGTGGCAGTGTTCCTGGACTATCCTGCTGGCACTCTGTCCTACTACAAAGTAGCCTCAGGCAAGCTGATCCACCTCCACACTTTCAACTCCATGTTCACTCAGCCTCTTTACCCTGCTTTTGGGTTTGGGTATGGATCTGGATGCTATGGTTCCTCACTGTCTATATGTGAAGTGGAAGACAACATGATCTCTAGCTGCTAAAACGTTGGTTCATTATGTACAAGATCTTTCAGCACAGAGTGACTTATCTGTAACCCGATTTCTGACCTAGCTTTCTTTATCAAGTGGAAGAAAACACAACCCAAAACACGATGGTTTGACTGTTTCCTGTGGACTAGAATTTGTATATTTCAACTACAAAGTGGTGTGTTGTTTAAAAGATTATTTATGAAAAGTTTATCTAGCATATCAACAAATCCAAGTCGGAGAGCACCTAGAACACTGAGCATATCCTCTTCAGTAAAGAAGACTGATACAGTTAAAAGCTCATTATAAGGCCAATAAAGATGTTAAAACTATCACTATATGCGGATGATATAATTTTGTTTATTACAAAACTACACAAGGCAATCCAGCTTTATTACAATTAATAAAATCATTTGGCAGTGAATAAAACTAAAACAACAATATTACTTCTCAGTGCAAAGGAATCCAACTTCTTAAGTGTTACTATTTACATCACATACTGGGATGCAAATTGTACCAAAAACAGTACATTTTGTCACTGCTAATTATGGGTCTGTGATAGATAGTAGCTGGTGACTTAGCAAATACAGTATACTGTTGAAATATATAAAATCTTTGCTTCAAAAAGCCAACATGGTGGCAGCCAAATTTTAAAAATCAAGGCTTGAAAATGAGACTTCACTAATGAATGGATGAAATCATGGTGGCTGCACACATCTTTCATATACTGTCTATCATAATGCAATTTACGGTTTTTATATAAAAAACACACAAAATCACAAATTGTTATGGCTGCAATGGAAGCATCTGTCACACCATTCATCTGTTGTTTTATGTGTTCACATTGTAAAATAATATATAATTTATTTGAGTTTTTTAGTGTATTTTAAAATTCATAAAATTAAAAACATAATTATAAACTCTATCTTCTGTCATTTCCTTTTTTGAATCATCATCAATGAAGGCTGCTTGAGGATCAGCATGCATTCAACCTATAAGCCAAGGTGCTGACTCAAAATGGTCCCTTCTTTCTGAATGAGTATAGCCTGAAAGAGGGGATGAATGGGGCGCCTGTGGTTCTCTTGCTGGAGACTTGGTTTGTACAGCTCAATTTCACCCAGAGAAACCTGATTATTTAGCCGTGTAAACCTTTAACTGGGTTTAAAAAGGCTTTATTAAGTGTGTGAAGGCCTCGTTCACTTTGCTGCTGAATCCCCAGATTCACACGCACAGATTCAGCCTGTGCTGGTAATCCAAACTTCAGAGAGCTACTGATGTGTGTATGCTTTATTATCCTTGTCTGCGTGTGTGTTTCTGAGTGTGTCTGAAGTGTGTTTGCGTGTGCGCTGTAGGGTAAATAACGTCTGATTTGTACTGTGACTGCAGCCTTCAGTTCTGTTTTCTCTCAGTGTCACAGTCTGTGTGTGTGTTCAGGGTTTCATGTCAGGTTATAATCCTGTCAGGCTCAGAAACCTGAACTGACATGAACAAGAGAGAGAGGAATGAATGACAGACTCACTCGCTCTGAAGTAACCATGGTAACAGGCTTGTCTCTGTTACCACAGCTGCAGGTTGGAAATCAGCTGACTCCGTGCCCTTAAGCAAAGCAGTCTTGAAGGATAAGAAGTAGAACTTACAAAGTAAGGAGGCAGAAGAAAGAAGTCTTTCATAAAATCTCTAAAAACACATAAATCAAACACAAACAGTGAAATTTAAAACCTGACAAGAATATAAAACTAGTCTTACATTAACAAAACAGAAAGTGACAACTTGAAAACTAACAGAAATATCAAAGTAAACCTTATGACAGAGAGAATACTCCAACTTAAGATTCACAACCAAAGGAAATTTCAAACTAAAGACCAAAACTGAAAAAAACCCCCGTCAAAATAAGTCTTTGACATTAACCAAATAATTAGTTACTCTTAAAGCAACATGAAATCAAACCAAAGCCTTAAAACAGAGAGAAATACAAAAACAAGCACTTGAAAACCAACAAATATCAAACTAAACCCTAAAAGAGAGAGAAATACCAAAGTAAATACTAAACCAACAGAAATACCAAACTGTATTCTAAAAACTTGTAGAAACACTAAAGTAAATATTCAAAAACCAATAGAAAAGTCAAATTAAACCCTAAAACAGAGATAAATACCAAGGCAAAGACCCTAAAAAACAACAGCAACAAAAAACAAAACACACCAACAAAAAAACCACCAACAACAACATAACTACCTAAAAAAAATAAACCGCCAAAGCAGAGAGAGTTACCAAAGTAAAGACTAAAATCAGCACTCCAGTTTTCATACAGTCATACTCAAACCCTACACCTCGTACACTCACATACACCAACACATGCATCCAACATCACGTTGCTGCCTCCCTGGGGACACAGGCGTTTGGAGGCTCCGGGGTGCGTGGCTGGATGGCGTGGTTGCTGACCAGCTTCCTTGGGGGTTGCGGTCCTGGGTGGTTACCCTTTGACCGGGGTGGCTCCATCTGGGGTCTCCCTCCTCCTCTTGCTGGGATGGATGCAAGGTTGTCATTGGGATGTGTGGCCTCGGGTCTTCAGAACTCTTGGGCGGCTCCAGACTGCCCTGGTCTCCTGGGCCTGTCTCTGTCTGGGTGCGGCTTATCACCCTCATTATTAAGTGCATTTCATGATAAACACACGCACACACATTTTTGTATGTTTGTTTGTGTATCAGGTTTGTTTTTTTTTTAGTTTTTTGTTTTTTTCTCTTTCAGCTGCTGTTTTGTTTCTGACTGTCTTTTGTTACAGATGCTGCGGTTGGTGACCCGATGTAATCATCCTCTTGTTTTTCTTTATTGCTTCCCCTTCTCTTTTCTTCTCCCCACCTGTCAGTTCTGGCATCATTATATAATTTGGACAATAAAGAATAAAACAAAAAGAAATGGACCAAGAGGAATACCAAAGTAAAGACTATAAAGCCAACAGAACTACCAACTAAAACCTAAAAACAGAGAAAAACACAAAAGACTCTAAAACAAACTGAAATCTTGAACTAAAACCCAAGACCCACAGAAATATCCGAATAATACCTAAAAACAGAAAAATCAAAGTAAACCCAGAACAGAGAGAGATATGAAAGACTTTAAAACAGATGGAAATCTAAAACTTAACCCTAAAAAGGGAGAAATATCTGAGTCGCTAAAGCCAACAGAAAGTTTAGTGCCATGGTCCCACCTTCTTTCTGTTCTCTTCTACCTGCTCTATCTTTCCACCCTCTGTCATATGTGTGTGTGTGTGTGTGTGTGTGTGTGGGCGTGAGCTCTAACTCTGTTTACCCCTCCCAGAAGTAGGTGTGGCTGCCCCAGTTTCCAGCGGCACACCCGATTCTCATCAATCATCTTCAGTAGTATTTAACCTGGACTCTCCCATTCATCGCTGGATTGTTAAGCTGCTAGGTGTGATTCAGTCCTGGTGTGCCTGCCTGCTTATTATCTGGAGAAAGCTGTCTGTTGTGCTCATGCCCCCGAAGCAATAATCACCTGTGCTTAAGACTGTGGATGTTGTGAACACTCACCTGTAGAGATGGGCGGATGAAGCCTTGTGAAGCTTTTGAGGCTTCTTCCTGATTGTATGGAAAAAAGAGTGGAAGCTTCAAAGCCTCAAAGACCGACCCTACCAGTGACATCTAGTGGTCAGCTGCAGTTACAGCAGACACAAACTTCCAAATGATTCACACATCTTGCTGATTCCAGTTCCAACACAAAAGCAACACATTCAGTCTTAAGCAGCTGTGTCTTCATTCTGAGAATCACCATCCACACATGAAAGTGTTACAACATTTTGAAATGTCAATTTACTAATAAAATGTTTAAATGTGTTGTCCTGTTACTGCTTATAATTACTTGAAACATGATTTAGATTGATATGACAGGTTTGTGCTGTGAAGTGAGATGACAGGTATTTCAACATCAGTGTTTTGGAGGTATGACCAAAGGTTTGTGAGAAGTTGATCATAAGGATTCAATTTCAATTCAATTCAATTCAATTTTATTTATATAGCGCCAAATCACAACAACAGGCGCAAGCACTTGGCGCAAGCACTTGGCAACAGTGGGAAGGAAAAACTCCCTTTTAACAGGAAGAAACCTCCGGCAGAACCAGGCTCAGGGAGGGGCAGCCATCTGCCGCGACCGGTTGGGGATGAAGGGAAACAGAAGAGAGCAGAGGGAGACAGGACAAAAAGGCACACATCCCTGGATTTGGATCGTATACCTTTTCCTGATTTTCATTAAGAGAACATGATTGTAATGTAACACACAATATAAAAAGGTTCAAATTCAACACTGTAGAAATACTTTTGCGGGAATGATTCTGAAGGACGTCCTTGTGCTACAGTGTGAAGACAAAGTAAATATGTGCATGAGGGGATTGTGCATGTGGGATGTGTATGCGGTTGTGCATTCGCATTCTCCATCATTACAGTTCTCTCGCAGTTCAAGGTCTCTCACAATGCTATGAAGCAGGGAGGGAACACTGAGCATTTCGCGTCTCCTTATAATGAATGAGAGTGCCAAAGATTCAGTCACCTGATTTCCGGTGTTTCATTGTGACGTACGAAGCTTCAAACATCATCGGCCACACGGAGATTTGATACAAGCCTCAAAACAGTGTTTCAAACAAGTCTGCTTCAACAGGGTGAAACAGGCTTTGGAGCCTTAGTGTCAAATGTCCCATCTCTACTCACCTGCATTCAGACCTGTGGAGGAACAGCAGTGGACATCGACGAGGACTCATCCGCAACTTACCCAATCAGGACAATAACTGCTTACCTGAACCCGCAACCTGAGGTACCAAGACATACCAACCTGCCAGTTCACCTGGTGGTAACTGGACCAAATCCCCATGGAAACACAGAGACTCAAAACTCATTGCATAAATAACAGTTTCAGCAAATTACTGAATAACTGCATTCTTTCACATTGTCAATTCAAAAGTGTTCATTAAAATCCCCTGAACTTTTGCACCAACCATGACGATTAGAGTCAAAAACTAACTGAAACATGAAATACTAAAACTTAAAGCCCACATAAACATCACACTTAAATTAAAGATCCAAAACCAACAGAAATACCAAAGGAAAGACTCAAAACCACATGAGACTCAAAAAGAAAAGAAACATTAAATGAAATACTCTGTACGTGAAAAGCAACAGAGACAAAAACTCATATCAAACTAAAGATGAAGAATGTTATTTTTCAGGTCTAAAAGCTTGATAAACGTAATAAATCCTACAGAAATGTGAAACAACCAATTATCCAATATTGATCTAATGACTAAAGCAGACAAAAACATCAAACCAAGGAGTAAAACAACAACAAAAAATCAAACTAAATGGAGAAAGAGTCGCTACCAAAAACGACCATAAGAAAGAAAACCTAATCAGAAGTCTGGTCGTAGTGATGGACACAGTTCAGACATACGCATGATGTTAGAAAACTCGCTCCTCTCTGTGTCTCTAACGAGTGGTTTCAGTCTTGTGTTGTAATGAAAGGTTTGTGAGACAGAAAATGAAATCTTCTATTCAACTGCTGTCACACTGCAGTAGGCCTGTGTGTGTTTGTGAGACAGATATTACCATATCAATGGTTTTCTCCTGATAGCTTCCACCCACTTCTTCTCTCCTTTTCTGTTGGGACGTAATTGTGGCTGATTATTAGCAGATCACAACACACACACACACACACACACACACACACACACACACACACACACAGGGGATGTGAATCAGAGCAGGTAAAAACTTGTCTGTCGAGCAGAGAACAAAATAAATCGGTTCACTGAACAGAGAAATCTGAAATATGAGGAGAGGGTACAAAATGGTGAGAGACAGACAGACATTCAGGGTTAAATCTGCAATAACCAATTCTAAGGGACTTGTGAACACACCTCTGACATGTTCAGCTGTTCAGCTAGTAAGTAGTCGCTTATTCCGCTTCCAGCAGCCACAGAGCATTATTATCTGTCATTTGGTGCATCTGGCTGATGAATCCAAGTCTAAAATTCACTGTATTACTGCTTCTGAGGTAAAGATCTGGCTCTTTACCTGCAAAATGATCCACAGATAGTCTAGCACTATGTCTACCGTTTGTTGAGCAGGAAGTGTATGGCTGTGTCCTCTGAGAGCAGCTGCTGGCTGTAACTGAAAACAAAGCTTTTTACACCATATGCACATGAATCTCAAATGACAACAAGGAGATGTAAAACTACTAAAAAGAGATGCAAAAAACACAAAATGAATCAAAAAGGAGGATGTACAGTTACTAAAAAAGGATTGGAAACCAACTGCAAGGTGACATAATGGGATTAAAAACAATGAGAAAGGGATCTAAAATGACAACAATCAGATGGAATACTACTATAAAGAGATGCAAGATATCACAAAGAGAAACAAAATTACCATAAGAGGATGCAGAATGAGTAAAAAAAAAGTGATGGGAAATGGCCACAAAGAGTTATAATTACCACCAGAGGATGAAAGAAAGGCCATAAAGAGAAACATAATGGCAACAAGGAGATGCAATACCACTATAATGAGGTGTAGAGCAACAAAATTATCACAGGAGTATGCAAAGTGAGTAAAAAGGGATGCAAAATGATGCAAACATAAGGAAATGCAAAACTATAAATAAATAAAGAGATATAATAATAAAGAAATATTACGGAGAGAAATGAAATACAATATCAAAAACAACAAGAGGGTGCTAAATGATAACAAAGGGATGTAAAATGGCTACAAAGGGATACAACATTACCACAAGAGAATGCAAAATGAATACAGAAAGATGCAAAATGGCCACTAAGAGATACAAAATTACAACATAGGGCTGCAAAACAGCTATAAAGGCAAAATGACAAGATGGAGATGCAAAAACTACAACTACAAAAGAATGCAAAATGGCAACAAAGAGATACAATGCTACCATAAAGAGATGTAAGATACCACAAAGAGCAACAAAATTACCACAGGAGGATGGTAAACAAGTTAAAAAAAAGATGCAAAATGCCCTTAAGAAACACATGTATCACTAAGGTAGGATTCAAAACAACCATGAATGGATGTGGAATGATGCAAAAAGAAGGACACGCAGAGGGATGAAAACGGCCACAAAATGATGCAAAACAACCACAAAGAGATACAAAATTACCACATGGTGCTGCAAAACAGCTATAAAAGGAAAATGACAACAAGGAAATCCAAAAACTACTATAAGGAGATACAAAATGACTACAAAGGGATGCAAAATGGCCAAAGAGATATGACTTGACCATAAAGTAATGAAAAATGACAAGGACATGGCAAACTATTACAAGGAAATGAAAAACAGCCATAATAGGATGAACAATAACTACAAAGCCATGACCGCAAAGACCAGATGACCACAAAGATATGCAAAATAACCATATTGAGACAGTTTGCATTTGGATACTTATCTTAATTGGGGAAACACATGGGGGTGCATGCAGGCCAGAGCACATTTGGAGGTTGTCAGGCTCACATTATGGGCAGATGTCAGATTAAATGTATACTGTATGGCATGACCTACTTAAAAGCAAGTCTGACAAAAGTTACAGGTAGCAGCATTAAGGTTAACTCAGCATAGGACAAAAAAGACCCCTGGTCTGGATGTCAGCATGCACGTACAGATGTGAATAGGACCATACTGAGGAGTCTAAGTGAAAGGACAAAGTTGTGGGTAACGGTGTGCTGCTGAGGCTGGATTGGACAACAGAGCCTGTCTTCCTGGAAAAGGTGCAGCAAGATAATGCAAAAAGAAGAAGGAAAGAGAAAACTTATTGCCTACTTTTCATAAACCTTCTGCTGTAATAAATCACTGCCACTGACTCTCTGTAGCTGCTGATGTTGTCACTATGACGCTCTGCATGCTGAACATGAACATGATGTAACTGTCACATCTTGCTGCAGGTGTTCATCACTCATTAATATTCACACTTGCTGTTGTGGAGAAGATTTAGTTAAGCTGATGCACAGTTCAAGTGTTTATCAAACAGAGGTACAAACAAATGTGTTTATTGCAAAGTTTATCCACAAAATAAGTGCTAAAAGAACTCTGATAGCTGTGCAGCAACACTCTAATAAGATAAGATAAGAAATACTTTATTTATCCCATATTTGGGATAGTCTTTAAAGAGAATTATATACAGGTTGACCATATATTTTTCCACAATGAAAACTGGCCTCCTCCTCCTCCATTTTTTTTCTGGGATATACTGATGTCTCCAGCATGTCTTCCCCAGGCTCTCTTCCTGGTTGGGCATGACCGAAACAAATCAAGAAGGCAGGAGACATCCTGGTCAGATACGTGAACCACCTCAATTGACTCCTTTCCTACTCTGAGCTACACCCATATGACTGAGCTCCCCACCTTATCTCTAAAGGTGAGCTCACACACACCTATTAGGAAGCCCTTTTCTTCCACTTGTAAACACAATCTTCTTTTGGCCACTATTCACAGCTCTTGGGGATAAGTGAGGGTTAGAACACAGACCCATTTATGAACAAGCGTCCGAGATATTTTAATTTCTCTACTTGGGGCAGCAACTCCTCCCCAATCCACAGTGGGCACTCTACCCTTTTCCTGTTGAGAACCAAGGCCTTGGACTGAGGTGCTGATTATCATCCCTGTTGCTTTGCACTAACTTATAAAAATCAAATGACCAAAATTTGAAATTTAATTGTCCTGTTTAATTGGAAATCATGTTTAATTATCATCAGTTAATTATATTGTCTGTACTCTCTTTTGCTGCTGTTAATGAGTTAATTCTACAAACACTATTTCACAAAAGGAGGTGTTTGAGTGATTTGTAAATATATATAGTTTGTTAACTGCCTACAAGGAAACATTCTGTATATTCAGTAATTTTAGCTGCAAGGCTGTTAAAGTGAATTGTCACCTTGTCTTCCCTGTAAAGACATGTACTGTGAATGTGTGTGTGTGTGTGTGTGTGTGTGGCTGCAATGTGTGTATGTGTGTGATTGAATATAATTGGCTCCTCCAGGAATTCACCACATTGTTGTATTTTTTCTGGAAAAACTTCTCCACTTTGCAGAAATCCTTGAGAAAAACCTGACCAATCACAGGGCCACTGGGGGTTTCTACCAATCAGCACATTTTCCACTAACGAGGCTCGTTACAGAGACAGACAAGTGACACAGAGACAAACACAAAGACAGACACACTCCACTCCTAATTAAACTTTGCCAAACCTAACATGAGTGACAGGATATAGTTTTCTGCTTCATTAGCTGGTTTTGTCTCCTCTTCCTTGATGATTGCTTATCAGCTAGTCCCGCCCCTCATTTTATCTGGGTCATGTGATCAGACCAGCAAGCAGCCATTAGTGGTGTAACAACAAACACCAAGGAGCTGCAAATAACATGAGAATAAAAGAGATTCCTCTTTTTATCCTTCTATCAACTTTTTAATTTGTGTTCCTCTAAGCCAATCAGGTCCTCCGGCTGTCTGACACCATCAGTCACTGAGCAGATCAGTCATTGTAATGAACACTGCTGGCTGTTTTCTGGATGGGATTGGTTGCCTTTCTTTCATATTTCCAGCTTTGGTTCATACTGTATTTCACACTTAAAACTTTTTAGGACAACACAAATGCACACATACACAAATAAACATGTACTGCCAGCAAACTGAGGTCCTTTAAAGCTTTGGTTGTTTAAACAAAAACAAACAAAATAATTCGGCTTTTCATTGTTTTTCATTTCAGTTTTGATTATGCTTCTTTCTATGGTTTTCTCTGGTCTGCCTTCAGCCTGTATTACAATGGAAGGTGTATTTAATGACTTTAGCTTCTGATCCAGACAGTTACTCCTTCTTTTGTCTCTTTTTTTGGATTACTATGATTTAAGAGTAAGTAAGCAAGTAAAGTTTATTTATATAGCACTTTTCAATAACAAAAGTCACAAAGTGCTTTACAATATAAAATAAGACAAAACAATTAAAACGGTATAAATGAATAAAACTAAATAAAGGCAAGCCTGCACAGGTGGGTCTTAAGCTTCTTTTTAAAAGTTTCAAGAGTATCCTCAGATCTTAAGTCCAACGGAAACGGGTTCCACAACTTGGGAGCTAGAGCTCGATAATAGCTGATAATAGCTATTTGCTGATATATCGGATTGGCAATTATAATGGCCAATAAAATAAAAATAAAAAAGTAAAGAAGAGATGGCAGATACACCCTTCAACCTTGTTATGAGTGTTGACGTTGTGTAGTTTGTCCACCAGAGGGCACTCTGCAACTTCCTTGTTGCCAACGTGTTTGGAAGGCCACAAACACAACAACCGGCTGATCTGAGCGGAGTCAACCAGAGTGTAAACAAGTAATCCCCAACTTGTTGTGGCAATAAAACAAGATTATTTTTAAACTGCAATGTCATATTATTTTAGTAAGGAGTCATAAAAAACTACACATAACAAACGTTAGATAAATCTGTTTATGTGTCTGAAAGAAAAAAAAATAAATCACCAAATTTCAGTATCAGTCTTAAAAATCCTGTATCAGTCAGGCTCTATTGGAAGCCACAACCTCCAAAGCATAATCTCCTTTTGTCTTAACCTGGACCAAAAATCACCGATCAGCTGACCTCAGAGGCCAATTTTTTAATTTAAGTGCTGATTCAGCCACAGAGCCGCAGCAGATAAAACCTTACAGAAGGCAATAATGATTAAATTTTTGTAAAACATAAACCGGCCAACTTCTTGCTGTCTAAAATCTGATTTATTCTTGTATAAGAACTAAAGCCTTGATTATTCTCTGTTGCAGACACAGACATGGACAGCGGCCGAGTAGTCATTCCCGTTATACTTCTTTGAAGTCCGCTGCCTGGGGTGCATGCTTGGTTGGTGCATTTTAATATTTTTCATCTTAATATTACCTCTCCTGTACCCTTAATGATGAGTTTTGATACCTCAATATATAAGTTATAAAAAGCATTAATTGTCTATTAACTACACTAAAACCTTTTGGAGAAAAAAAAGTCCTGTGATAGTTAAATTAAGCTAATTTTCATTACAAGAAGCACCTTTAATATGATGTTGAGCTCTGAATAGCCATAACAAATGACTGGTGCATGTTAATAAGTTCCTGGATCGACAAACTGTGAACTTGTCCTTTAACAAAACCAAAACCACAGTTCATTGCATTGATAAAAGCTTGGGATTTTCTGGATCCTCATCTTGGTCTGAGTCCTTGAATATTGTAGAATATCGTGTTTGTTGTTTTCAAATCTGAGATGTAGTAAGTTGAGGATAGACATTACAAAACAGAGACGAAGACCATTCATTCACAGTCATATCGATATCCCAGTGTCAATAAACAATACATCAATGCCTCCCAGGAGATAAACACTAAAAATAAAGAGATTTCCTGTACATATTATCATTTCAGTAATTTTTGTTCTTCAAAAGTCTAGCTTTTATTTTTTATTTCAGTTAAAAACATTTTTTATACCTAGGTTTAGCTTTTAGCTTAGTGTTAGTTAACTATAATAACCTCTCTCCAGGATTTAGGATGTAATTGATACAATCTGATGACATTTACCATGTTAACACACCCTTAATTATTCATAACTATTCCTTGCATAATTTAAACTAGCAAGTTAGCTACAGAGACACAAACCATTTTTGTATCAGGCTGTAAACATTTTTTTTCTGTTGTAAAGTTGGAAATTTTAACATGAGAGTCTATGGGGACTGACTCACTGCTAGAGCCTCTAGTGGACATTAGAGGAACTGCAGTTTTTGGCACTTTGGCTTCAGCTCTGGATACTGAACGGTAAAATTGCCCCAGTGTATAACTGATGTGTAAGTATGTGTGTATGTGGTAGAAAATGCTCTGTATCAGTGTGTGTATGTTCATTGGTGGAACGTTTTTCTGCTTCACAAACTGTTAAGCATCAGGAAACTGATTTTTTCAAAGACACGTCCAACTTAACATTAACACCTGAAATTCAAAAAACCCTCAAAAAAGTGCAGAGGAATCTTTTAAGCACACTTTTTTTAAAGAAAAAAACCCAACTTTACACACACACACACACAGACACACACACACACACACACACACGGGGGAGAGGCTGAGGCTGTGGAGAGGAAACATCATTTATTCAATATTTCATTACCTTCTCATTTGCGGTGAGAGACTCATTTATTCTCATCAGAAAAGCAGGAGAGAAACAGGATATCGTGTATTAACTCCATCAGTGTAATGATGTGGAGCTTTTATATAAAGTTTATAATGAAATGCTGTGTGTGTGTGTCTGTGTGTGTGTTCCTAAGGAATGTGTATGCAGCTCTCCCAGCAGCCACTGGGGGGTGCTGCACATCTGTCCATCAAAACAAACAGCCCTCTCTGCAGGTGTCTTTCTTTCTGACCTGCCTCACTTCTTTCTTTATTTTCTTCTTACCTTGTCTTCTTTTTTAATTTTCTACTCTGTGATTCCCCCTTTCCTTACCATCATGCTGCAGTTGTTCCTTTCTTCCTCCTTTCCTGATTTTTTGTAACATCCATCATTTTCCTTTTTATCTCACCACCTCATCATGGCCTAAAATCTTCTCTATCTCCCTTCTTTACCTAACTACACGCTCAGAACTAAGGGTACAGTAAAGTAAAAAGTACATATTTACATTGTTTCTTCAAGAGTTTAAGGTGCAATATCAGCAGACAGTCTTTGTTTGGCTAAATACAAAATGAGGTAGGTGAAATATTAATTTTAGTCTTACATTTTATAGTTTTATATTTCTTTTTTTTTCTAAGTTAAATGAAAAACATTTAAAACATTGTGACAAGTTTTATTCTGTATCCGTCTTGTATCTTGTACTGGTGGAAACCTCCTGGCATCTTTGTTGTCCCTGCCCCTAGTGTGGTTTCTCAGTTCTCTGGTTTCCTCCCACGGTTTAAAAAATACATGTTAGGCTATCTGTTGATTCTAACTGTACAATAAATTCATAGGCACTTATTATGTCACCAGAGGTTCAAGCATGATCTCTGTAAGGCCTCAGTCATGCAGGCCTAGAAAATGGTCACTGGGGAAAAATCTGTTAGCAAGTGGTTGCTGGAGGCTGCTGGCTGACGCTGGGTGAAATCAGCTGCAAAGAGGGTGCTGCGCAAAAAAAACCAAACTTCCTTGTGACTGCTTTGGTCCTTAGCAGATTGCTGCGGCTGCCTGTATTTCATATGGAAGACACTGACTTGTCTGCAGACACTCGGTGACTAACCACCAAGTGAAACTTGAAAAAGTGTGATGCAAACCGGAAACGGAGACTGTTCACCTTTAAAGTAAAAGTTGTGCCTTTACAGCTGAAACCAACGCGTTTCAAAAGATGCAGCTTTTACTTTGAAGGCGAACTGTTTCCAGTTTGCGTCGCACTCTTCATGGTTTCACTACTGCTTAGCGAGCAGTTGAGAGTGTTTGCAGACAAGTCCACATCTTCCATACAAACTGCGGGTAACCTTGGTAATCTGTGAGCGACCAACGCAATCGCAAGGAGGTTTTTGATGCAGTACCATAGACCTCTTTGCAACCAAGTACACACACTTTTTTCCCTAGCGACCGGTCTCTAGGCATGAATGGGGCTTTAGCAATCAATTTCACAGCAACTGCCAGCAATCACTCAAAACTGGTTGGGGAATAGTTGGTTTTCCATAGCGACTGGTGGTTCCCAGGCAGTCGCCTACTGGTCTCTAGGCCTGTGTGACTGGGGCCCAAGGTACAAACAAGGGTACAGTAAGTACCTCCTATCAAGGGTACAACAGCAATATCTTACCAGTTTCTGCCCCAGTGACAACCCCGTTGTAGCCCTAAAGGTACATTAAGGTACTTTATTTTCTTCTTTTCCTTTTTGTATACTGGTTATTTCCATCTTTACCCCTCTCTATTTTATATATATCATATCTTCATTTAAATACTTAATCCTTTCCTTGTCTTCTTCAGTGTTTCTTTCCATTTTCCTTCTGTACCTTTTTCTTTCCCTTCATTTCCTTTTTCCTCTCCATTGCCAATGCTGCTTTCATTTTCTTCCCTTTCATTGAATTTCTATTTTTTTTCCTTTCCTTGGATCCCTCCTCATTTCCTTACATCCTTTCTTACTGTCTCATCTGATCTGTTTCTCGCCACCTTTTCTTCCATTTCCTCATTTTTGCTTCTCTCATAATATTCTTCTATTTTGTTCTGTCAATATCTTCTTTCTTCACCTCCTTTTTCACTATCATGTTTCCTTCTTTATTACCTACTTTCATGCTTCCTAGGATGTTCCAAAGACCAATTTTTTTTTTTAACCACTTCAGACTTTGTGTAGTGTAGATTATTTTGAAACTTCTACTTTCCAGAGGTGGGCTGAGGTTGCTGAACATGCTTCCATGTAAACACTGAGTGCACGACTTCCTATTTGTGGGGCAGAAATGGCATCTGTTGCTTTTATTTTAAGTTGCTAAAGGGGCATGAAAAGTGACAAAGTCATGAAGTTTTCAAGTTTGAAAACCTGTCCAAAGAGTGAATATCCAAATATTTAGGTTCAGTTTTCCGTTTCCCTCGTTATCTTCTCCTTTCCTCTTTTGTTCTTCTTTAACTCCTCCTCTTCACAATGACCCAGCAGCAAATTCACTGCTCTGTTATTTCTCCGATTACCTCCTCAGTCGCTCCTCTCTTTCTGTCCAGGTAAAAAAATTGGACTTCCAGCAGATAAATGGATGGGTCTGAACAGATGGGTGGCCTAATTTCAGCCTCTCTCCTCCTTCTATCGATCCGTCCATCCCTCTATCAGTAATCCATCATCCGTCCATCAGTCTCTGTAAAACAGAATGAGGAGGAGGAGGAGAAGAAAGACAGACTCTACTTGAGATAAATACTCAGAAACTCTGCTGTAGGTTTTCATATTTGCTGGAGAAACGTAAGGAAAACAAAAACTGTCTGGGTTTGGGGATAATCGTCCACTTCTCAGCTCTTCCCCAACTTCTTGACAAGAGGATATTGAATTTTTTAATTTAATATCACATGGCCTTAATGAGGTTTATATTGATTCCACAAGGTTGTTTGTTCAGACGTTATCCCAGATTGGTATAATAATGTCCCAAAGAGCTTCTTGTCAGGAATGTTTGTAATTTTCACATAATTTTATTTATTTTATTTTTTTTACATGTACATGCACATGAACAATGCCTTTTACACAATCTGAGGGTAGTTTGTAGACACAACCTGTTTCATTTCGATAGACCAACAAAAACCACATTGAAGTTCTGTTTTCATCGCTGTTTATTTTCATTTTCACTTTATATTTGGTTAGATTTAGGCAACAAAATACTATATTGATAGGATTAGAAAAAAATGCATGCTTTTGGTTAAACTATGCACTCTTCTCTCTTAATATCACACAGTGCCTTTTTATCAGTTGTATATATCTAACTATTACACACATGGTGTCTTTTGGAATCAATGCTGTCAAGGCACTGATTCTGAAAACTGGCAAAATTGTCTGCCAAGAGAAGATGGCCTTTAACGCATACCTACAAACTCCACATTAGTATGGGGCGCTGATTGTAAATTGAAGCATGCTGAAATTAACTACAACATTTTTCAACATTTAGCTCCAAACCTTATAAAAAAAAAATCTGATTTCAGGTTGTTCGAGTCACTTTTTACAACATTTATGGAAATATTTGTAAATTTTTAGATTTGAATCTAAATATTAAATGTTAAATCTAAATGTTAAATGTTAAATCTAAATATTAAATGTTAAATCTAAATGTTAAATGTTAAATCTAAATGTTAAATGTTAAATCTAAATGTTATGAGAAACTAAATGTTTAGCTAATAAGCAAATTTATTCCGCTGGTCAGCTGAGGTACCAAAATAAAAGCTTTACGAAAACCTCCTGCTCTAAGGTGTCCCTGAAGTGGTCATATTGTGGGACTGTGCTCCCCTGACGGTCACAGGTAAAGGAGGGCATGGCAGTGAGAAGTGACCGTCAGGGGAGCACAGTCCCACAGACAATCTGTATTGTCTTGAATAAATTTGCTTATTAGCTAAATATTTAGTTTCCCATAGCATTTAGATTTAACATTTATATATAAAATGTCAGTCATGAGACTGCGTTGAATGTTTAGTGGAGCTGAGATCCATTGATTGTGGAGGACAGTCAGTGCTCCTTGGACTCCAAAGCTTTGAGGTATGTTTGGGCATTTTATCCTGGTGTGGTATGAATCCCTCTCCAGAGGGTGGTGCGTGTCTTTGATTAATGGAGTGTTGCTTCTGTTTGGTCGGGATAGAGTTGATTTGGTAGAAGTGTCTAACCCCAGTGAAGGCAAAACATCCCAACCCTTAAATATCCCCACCATGTTTCAGTGTTGGTTTGATCCTCTGTGATACCATTTGTTCTCCTGTTTGTCTCCTTACATGAACTTCTGTTCATGATAAACTGTGAAATGCTGGCATGTCGCAGCCCAAACCAAGTGTTTCGCCTTGTTTCCTCTCCTCGTCTTACTCTGAGTCCACTACTAGTCGGCCCTTGTTTGCCAGGACTTTTGCTGATTCCGTCTTTTATTTATCAAATTCTTTATCTGTGATAAAGTTGCTTTTCTGTCTCTCTGTGAGCAAAGCTTGGTGTATTGATCTTCTGATGGTGTGCTCACTTTGGCCTCCCCGATCGTGCTTTGGATACAACTAATCCAGTTTCCACAAAGTGTTTTAGACTGCCATGCACTGCCCCCCAGGACCCTTCTGTCTAGCCATGCTGAGAAAGGTCCTCTTTGCTCAGAATAACAATCTGACTTCTCACACTTTAATTTAGTTCTGATTCCATGTTTCCTATTATCAGAATGATACTAAGACATGTTCTGATGGAAACTGTAGAAACAGCCATGTTTCTAACAGATGAAGAATGGCTGAATGTTGAATAAGATGAACAAGCCTCTGATGAGTCAATCAAACCCACCTGAGAATCATCTGATTTCTTCTTCAGTGTATGGAAACCTGACCTGTAGGACAAAGTAGTTAGCATGGTCAGTACTTCTGATCTTCCTCAAGGTGATTGTTGACAGACTGATATAAGTCAGAGCTTATTGTGTTTTAAATATTTCTAAAGAGTGTATGAAAAGTAACCACAGACTCCTATCAAAGATGGAAGTCACTCTGAAGTCACCCACTGATATGTGAACTCTACATTTTAAAACCTTGATGTAATGGCTGTTGCTAGATTTTGTAGACTTTTTGTACCCCTTTAGCAACTAAAAAAGGAAGAAAAGCAAATCTGAACTGAAGTCTAGGATGATATGTAAGTACAATTAACCACACAGCAAGTCTAATAACTGCATTAAAAATGCTCCAACACAGGCAAGAGGTCCGTTTCAGGCCACTTGTCCTGTTTATATAAATTTTAGTGCCTTCATAGTTTTTAAATCACTGAGTACAGTTGTTATAGCCACTGTAACATCACCCATTGACATTTTGGCCATTGTGGCTATATGTGGAGGAAATGATAGATCTAACACTAGCAGTGGCTAACTAGCTTGATTAGCAAGGTGCACCTACAATTTCATGTCATATCAAATGGAATCCAAAATTTTGCTGGTAAAAACAGGGATGTCAAGCTGATTTTAGTTCACTGGCCAAATACAGAGAAATTTAATCTCAAATAGGCAAGAAAAACCAAGAAAAAAAAAAGCAGGAAAAACATCACATAATCACCTCTAAAATTTTCACTTTCTTTCACTTTAAAAGTTCATTCTGAATGTTTGCAACCAACGAACCATCCATTAATGTCTCAGTTTTTCCACATTCAGTCAGTCTGCTGTCATTTTCAGAAACACTACTGACATAAATCACAGAAAAAACATGGATTTAGTTCCTTGGTTTCACAGTCATACTTTGGTGAGGTATTGCAGGCAATAGGAAATGTCTTCATCAGTTTTAGAGGCTTCTAAAGTGCAACCAGCGATCATAAAATTCCAGTGAAATTCAGAATTGTAGCGGCGACAGGAAAAATAACGGTTAGTGTTGCAAAGTGGAGAGTTTCTTAGCTAAACTTTTCTCAACTTGGAGGCGAGTGACTGAAGTGACTACCAATGGCAGCAAAGGATACCACTGACTGACATATGAGGGGGGCATTAATATACAAAAAGGCATTAAAAATGCAACAAGTAGCGATGTAAAACTTTTTATACATATAAATAAATATGACAAAACAATTAAGAGTAAAGAAAAAGGGATTAGTAGCTCATTTCAATGGGGTAGTCTTGCAAGGCCAAGTTACATGGTGCGATCTATGGTCCAGTAAAAGACCCTAACCCCTACTGCTGATTCCAACTGCTGGCTTGAATTAAATTAAATTTGGACAACCTCTCTGATGATGTTATTCAGGCTTAACAACTTGCAACGTAATGCTAGGTGTTTGTTTCCTGGTGAGCAACTTTTTTTTCAAAGCCATCCAGACTTGGAGGCTCCTTTGGGGGGCCTCATGTTTAATACGCCTGGTCTAAACAAAATGCACCATTCAAACTGACTGTGCGATTCAATCATCGTGCATCCACTGAAGGTGACAGTTGGTCATCAGTGGACATTCCAGGCTACAGCTGTGTAGGAAAACCCCTGATGAATTTACCACCTCCTCATATGTCAGTCAGCGTTATCCTTCATTCGTAGTCACTTCAACTACTCTCCTCAAATTTGAGAAACATTTAATTTGGGGCCAGTTATTTTGCCAGTCATCCCTGCAAATCACTGAACTTCACTGGCATTCAAGGGTCTCTGGTTGCTAAATCACTGCTCGTCTCTTTATGCGCGGACGCCCCATCAAGGTGTGTTTCAGTAACAGAATCCTGGACAAGATGAAATGACATCCACCTGTTATTCAGGTTAGCCATGCCATTGATTATGCCCAACTATAAGCCTTAATATAATTCAAACAAGTGAGATACAGCCAGCCCTCAAGTGGCCATTAGAGGAACTGCAGATTCTCGCACTTCAGCACTGGCTTCATGTTTTAGCCCTAGAAACTGTCACTTGCTACTTAGAGACTTGCACGTCAATCATTTGTGACTTTTAGAATGTTTCTTTTGTGCACTGCATTGTGTGATTGCACTGCCCACTCAGTTACAAGTATTTTTTAGTGTGCATACTACTGCTAGCATGGCCTCCACTGAAGGCACTGTCAGATTGTTGTTTTCACCAGACAGACCAACAAGAAAACATTCTTATTTCTTCACTTCTTTTCTTTGGAAAGGAGGTGGTAAAATGTGTATGTGTGCACGCGTGCGTGCATGCATGTGTTGTGTGTGTGTCAGCAGTGGGTAATCGGCTCAGCACAGAGCTCAGAGACCTGTCCTAGGGGATTGTGGGTATTTTCATGTGTCAATTCACATCAAGTTCAACATGAGAGAGTTCAACAACAACTACACACAGTGACACATGTGCACACACTCCAGTCTTTTTCCTCAATACCTGTCACCTGTTTTTTTTTTTTTTTTTGTGGGTGTGTGGGTTTTTTTTTTTTTTTTTTAAAAATTGCTTTTTTTTTTTTTTTTTTTTTTCTTTTTTTTTTTTTTTTTTTTTTGGTCTTTTAAGCAATTTGGTATATCTAATACCACTTGCAGGCTCATCTGGTGAGCAGAGAATAGCAGCTGTCAGCTTGAATTCATGTCAGTTATAACAGAGGTGAAGAAGTTTCACAGTGGACAAAGTACTTGTCTGTTATTCAGATGTTCACACAGGCACTGACACACCAATGGCAGCTAAGCCTGACAACAGGTGTTAATTTTAGGATACTGACAAAGATCACTTTGACATGTTGATTGGAGGAGCAGAGGATCACCATTAAAATGGACCTATTATGCTTTTTCTTATTTTCTGTTAAAATAGTGGATGCTCGTGCATTGAGCATATGTACAACCAACCTTTATGAACCAAAAGCTCAGGTTTCAGATTGCTCTGAACGCTATGACGTTATTTAGAAGGGATATCCTTGATTTTCTCAAGCACACAGCTCTATCTGTGAGCACAGCAGCCCCTACTACCTACTATTCAAACCTTATGTTTGTGAGGGGCAGCCAATCAGAAGAAGGTTGCCTTAAACAGAGGGTGCTCTCAAAGGGAGAGGAACTAATGCAGCTTGTTTCAGACAGTAGATGAACTTAGGGACTGCACCAAAGCCCAGTACAGGATAAATATTGGCTATTTTGAACTGTAAATCATGCATAGTGTTGCAGAACAACCTTTTCCCATCAGCCCTACAGTACTAGTAGAGCAGTAAAACGTCCATATATAGAGGATGTGCCTGCAAAGTAGTTCAGTCAACTCAAGCTTGAGTGTTTCATACACACATGTAATTGCCCCCACCTTCCTCAGTTAAAAACTGCAAAAATTTTCCACCTCTCCTTCCATCATGTCATGCCATCAGAGCAACAGCATTATGTAATGTTCATCCCTATTACTTCTCACATCATCTATCAAACACACCCTATCAATGGTGCAATGGCAGCTGGTGAGGGAGGAGCGGCTAGCAGGAGTAGCTGGGGCTGTAACCCAGATAACTCAGAGGCAAGGCAGGCGGGTAGAACACTAAGCCTTTATTGGGCATAACAACAAGACCATACAAACCAGGTCTCCACAGCTTTACACTCTCTGGTCATACATGTCCCGGGGTCGGAGTAGATACATGCACCATTGAAGTCTCCCGTGAGAGGGATGAGAAGGATGCGGCTGGCTGCCTGCAGTGGTGACGGGTCCACGCATACACCTCCTCCCTCCTACTACAGTAGTGAAAAGACACCCCCTCGTGGTGCTATACCATAATAGTGGCTGTTACATCCCCCCCCGGCAATGACAAGGCTGTCCTCAGCCGTACCCAGCTGAAACAACCTTTGACAAGGTCACAGACGGCATAGGTCACCGGCCGGCACCTCAAGTCGTAGTAACATCTCTGCCTGACATGGCTGTGAGCCAGCTTCTACCTCGCTCGATCGTGGGCCTCCTGCAGTGAGGCTCCAAGGGTCTCCGGGTAGGGCGTGGCGTTGTCCTCGCCCTCAGATCCAGAGAGTCTTGTGATGAGGTTGAGCGGCGTCTCCAGCTCTCTACCATACAACATCATAGCAGGGCTGAGTCCAGTACTCTCGTGGGGGGCCGAACGCAACGCGAAACAAATCTGGGATATGAACTTATCCCACGACGTGTGCTTATCTGTAAGCGCGGATGGCTGTTTTGAGAGTTCTGTTCACTCTTTCGGTCGCGTTCCTCTGTGGATGATATGCCGTAGTGAGGCGGTGGGTGGACCCAAGAGTGGAACGAACATGCTCAAACAACTCACTCACGAACGGTGAGCCCCTGTCGGAGATGAGGTACATAGGAGCTCCGTGTCTAGCGAACACCTCACTAACGGACTTACTAGCCACCACTTGAGCCATCGCCTCCTGCACCGTGCATACCTCGATCCACTCGGAGAAGTAGTCCATGAACACCAGTAAGTAGGCATTCCCCAAGGCAGTGTGAGGCAGTGGTCAGACGAAATCCACCCCTGCATATTCCCAGGGCTTCTGAGGCAAAATGGGGACCATGAGGCCCGCCCGCTTCCTTTGACTGGGCTTCGTAAGCTGACAAACCGGGCAAGACGCGACGTAGCGCCTAACGTCTGCCGACATTTTGGGCCAGAAGAAATGAGACTGCATTTTTGCTAGCATCTTAGTGACCACACAGGGTACCCCGGAGCGCCGTAGGGGCATAAAGATTCTGCTCCTTCTTAGGATGAAGACCACGCCCACATTTTGGGCCCTTGTAATAGAGCAGGCCATCGTCAACGACCAAGGGTAGTGGGGAGTCGCCGTCCAGGTCCAGACAGGGGACCGACTCCAGGTCTTGGAGCCTCTGTCCTATATCCGGGTCATCCAATTGCAACTGCCGGATCTGTGCTCGGTCTGCCAACAGGACGGGAAGCAGGGTACAAAGATCCATACCTCAGATAGCAGCGTGTTCCGGCAGGAGTTCTGTAGGGGAGGTCTCAGAACCAGGCAAGGAGTTGCAAGACAGAGCGTCCGGCACGCTGTTGCACACCCCTGCCTTATGTATAATGGTAAAGTCGAAGTCCTGCAGGTGCAGGGACCACCGGGCCAAGCAGCTGGTGGGGTTGGGCATGACATCAGCCGCTTGAGGCTGCTGTGGTTGGTGAAGACCGTCACGTAGAGGCCCTCAACATAGGATTGGAAGTGCTCCAAGGCCCAAATTACGGCCAAACACTCTCCGGCATAGAGTATGGTTTCTCTTCCTTATGCAGAGCTCGACTCGCATACGCCACTGCGACCTCCCTACAGTCGGCATCCCTCTGCATTAAGGCCGCCCCTAAGCCCAGGCCACATGCATCTGTATGGATGAAGAAGGGATGGATGAAGTCCGGGAACGACAGGACAGGCACCGTCGTAATGCTCCATTTGTGTCCTTCCTGGTCAGGGCGTGCAGAGGCTCCGCATGGCGAGCATAGTCCTGGACAAATGCGGTAATAACCCGTCAGACCGAGGAACTGTTGGACTTACTTTACCGAGGATGGGGTTGTGAAATCCGACACAGATTTGATTTTGTCATCAGAATCAGAATCAGAATCAGAATTATTTTTATTGCCATATTTGTACACAAACGAGGAATTTGTTGTGGTGTCATGGTGCAATACAGTGGTACAGAAGTGGAATATATGGAATTTACAATATATACATATATATATAAATATAAATATAAATACACAATATATACTAACTGCCTACAGATATTAGAAGAAATTAAGTCATATGTAAAGGTTATGGACAGAAAGGGGGGAGAAGTGCAAAATGTAAGTAGAACATGATGTGCAAAGTGCTTGTACTGAATCCAGTGTGCAAAGTTATTATAGTCTGTAGTAAGTATGTCTGTTATTGTAACACATTAATTGAGCAGTGAGCGGGGCGAAGGGGTGGTGTTAAGTAGTCCAACAGCCTGGGGAAAGAAGCTGCTCTTGTGCTGTGAGGTACTGGTTCTAATGGACCGCAGCCTCCTGCCAGAGCACCGTAGCATCACAAACAGTCTATGTCCGGGGTGGGAGGGGTCAGCAGCAATCTTCCTTTCCTGTCTCAGTGTCCTGGAGGTGTACAGGTCTTGGAGGGAAGGCAGATTGCAGCCAATCAACTTCTCAGCAGAATGACACGCTGCAGTCTG
>VUQI01060864.1:0-24163 GCA_015106735.1 Paratilapia polleni
TGAATGTGTGTGTGACTGGGTGAATGTGGCATGTAGTATAAAGCGCTTTGAGTACTCAAAACTAAGTAGAAAAGCGCTATATAAGTACCAGTCCATTTACCATTACCATTACCTCACAAATGCACTTCTGGAAGAATGGTCAAAAATTCCCATAAACACTCCTAAACCTTGTGGAAAGCCTTCCCAGAAGAGTTGAAGCTGCTATAGCTGCAAAGGGTGGGCCGACATCATATTAAACCCTATGGATTAAGAATGGGATGTCACTCAAGTTCATATGAGTGTGAAGGCAGACGAGCGAATACTTTTAGCAGTATAGTGCATGTTGTTTGGATTTATAGTGCAGACAAGTGTGACTTCTTTGGATCAGTTAACCCCAAAGTGTGTCTTTGTGAATTTTCATTTCTTGTGTGAGGTGGTGTTCAGCCATCATGTAATTCTGCATCGTGTCTGCGCTCAGTTTTGTTGTGTGAAAATCCCATTTTCAACAACCTTAAAGAAGCAGCAGAGGTATACTGAGGATTTCAAAAGTCTGAGCAGAGTGAGATTATTTCAGTTTCTTGGATTAACCTGTTGCTGGGCTGTGTGGTGTCTCTCAGCCTCTGTATTCGTGTGAGTGATGGTTTGAATGTGTACACTTCCTGTTAATGAGGCGGCGTCGGCGGTTTGGATTCAGAGAAGAGACGCTGCAGAGGTAGACAGAGAAGTCAACAGCCGCGTTAACCCCTGGACGTTTGATGAAGCGGTGAACGTCGGCCTCCCCTTGCCGTGGATCCAACATCATTAGCCCGGAGAGAGACAGTATGTTTCGGCCCGCACCGCCAGTAATGAGCCCTCGCCGATCATCCCTCACGGCGTAATTAGCGGCAGGCCCTGCACTCGGGTCCCCTGCTCGCCACTAATGGAGTGAACAAGGCAGAAAACGAGCGCTATTAAAGGCTGAACATGAATTCCAGCTCGCCACGTGAAACTCTTGAAACATAATCATCATTCAGCGCTGAGACTTGGGCCTCCTCTGGATGGCTGCTTCGTCTGCCATCTCCAATCAAAGCGGGATGGATTGGGACACGCACGGCGAGATCCCCGATTCCTGTCTCCAGGTGGGAGACTTCAAACCCGAGTCTGAGCTCCGTTTAATCCACAAGTACAGGAAAGGTGGTCGAGTCCTGTGGTTGTATGATGAGCGCAAAAGAAAAGGATTATCTACCATCTTTGTTGTAGTTTGAGTTTCATACATTTTCGTTTTTATTACGCTGGGTGCGTGGAGTCATGCAGTTAAAGCTCAGGAATCACCTGTCGCTTAGTTTTGGGATTCCTGATTGAATTTGATTCCCAGAACACAGACAAAAAGTAAAAATACTCGAATTAGGAAAATAAATAAGTTGTTAAACATGGCAAACATCTGTCATCTTAAAATGTGTATGAAGAAAACCGATAAAACATGCAGCAACGCCACATTTCCTTGTCCTTGTGGTGTGTTGCATGCACAAAGCCTTGTGTTTCCCTTTATTTTGGGCTTTTTAGCCTTTATTGGGATAGTGGAGTGAAGACAGGAAAGCTGGGAGAAAGAGCAGGGGGAGAGACATGCTGTAAATGGTCTTGGGCAGATACGAATCTGGGCGTTAACCTTACGGTATATGGAACACCTGCTCAACCCAGTGAGCTATACTGGCACCCAAGCCCTGTGTTTCCTAATTGTTAGAAAACTTCTTGATGGAGGCTTCAGTCTCACCGAAATACTCTCAAATGTGGATTCATCCGCTGGTGAAAATAGTCCCACTAATTCTTTGTTTCCGTGATTACAGTGACCAGCTGTTATCTGGCTGGTGGGATTCATTAAGAAGACAAAATAAAATCAGATTTTTCCTTTACGTTTTACCCTCCAGTACGGTGACCAAAGGTCAAAGCCACGGCACCTCATTGGTGCGTGTTAGAAATGACACAGGAATGTTGTGAAAGGCAATGAGAGTGTGTTTGATGTGTTCATGGGTGTCACCTGCATGTCATGAGTGACAGGGGGGCGGGGACGCGTAATGGCCACGTCTGGCAAGGTCAGGGAGGTGATTGGTCACCTGATCAAAGCAGGCAGGTGAAGGAAGGTGGGGTCAAGGTCGGAGCTGATGACGGGAAGCAGGGTCAGGCCTCACTAAGAGTCGGGAAAACACAGCTGTTTGCAGCACAAACTGAGTCTGATCCAAAGCAAATATTCAAACATTTTTCATCTTCTGTAGGTCTGAAACTGCAGGAATAATGAAATATACAAGCAAATTAAATCTGAAATATCAATTTATGCCCACAATTATTTTACTATTTTTTTTTTTTTGTGCATCTGAGGGCATATTTATTTTTTGATTAATTTTTATTCCCGTCTTTTGATTTTGGCAGCTTGAGTCCTCCATAGCTTGTCCTTTAGTAACAGTAATATAATAATAATACCATTATCTGTTTATTTTCTAGATTCAATTAGTTGGTTTTCTTATAAAGTCATAAGCAAAGAAATACTGTATTGATTGATGCAATTTGAATAAATTTGGGTATACTAGACATTTCTCACAAATTTCTGAGATTTTATGGACAAAATGTAGTCAGTTAATAAAAAAGCAATATTGATATTTTGAATTTGCAGCCCTGTTACTGTTGTTTAATGTTGCATGTTCTGTAATTTAAACTGTTTAAAATCCTGCATTTATATTTTATTAACTCACATGGTTTATGTGAGTTTGGTGTATGTCTTTCTCGCTGCAGTTATGCTTTTATTTTGGTGACTTCCCGCATACGGGTGACTTGTTTTTTACGGTATGGTCCTTTAAACACTCTAAAACACACACACACACACACACACACACACACACACACCTTCATTCTGGATCAATTAGCGTTCGGGGGAGCAGAGAACAATTAGCCAGCTGGCTTTTATGAAACAAAGCAATTAATGTTACGCTAATAAGTCAGATTTCCTGCAATTCCAGATCATTTGCTAATCATTCGCTAATTACGTTGACGACTCTTTAGTGCATCGGGTAATGAGTGATTAATCGGACAGATTTGGAGCTTTAACAAACTCCTCTGAGCTGCTGCTGCTGCTGCTGCTGAGACATCAACATCTGGACTATATGTTATTCAGTTTAATGACACCTCAGCCTTTTCAAGGATGTCCTACACTGCAGAAATGATGATTTTAGTCATTGGGTGTGAATATGAGCTGTTAACATGCAGATGGAGGAGTGAGACTGAGTATAACTGTCAACAGTAAATGTAAACATTTTAGCAGTCCGAGAAACATCGACATGAGCTGACATTTGCATGTTGTGAATATCGAAGCCAACAAAAAGCAAACAACAATCAGCCCACAGTAGCTGCAAATAAACACAAACAGGCAGGTTTGTATTTCAGGCCATTAATGCCTTTAATGTAAACCACTGTATCCTTATAATTGTCTGCTGAGGTTATTGTCCCAGTAAATGTGCTAATGCTGCTTCCCTCTGGGGGTCAGCCAGGGTCCGTGTTGAAATTCAGATGAGGAGTACTCCTCCTCCTCCTCTTCTTCCAACCTCCCTCTAAATGACCTGGTGATCTGACAGGTGAAGCTCCTGCAGGGGGCAGAAGAGATGATGCAGATTTAAATACAGATTTTGTTCAGTCAAGACTATGAGGTTCTTTAGGCAACTTGAGAAACACACTGGTGTTTTGAGAGAGTCTAGCTGTTGGTTTCAGTGTCTGAGCTCTGTGTCTGAACGGATATGAAAAAATAAGTAAAAGCTGGTTAAAAAGTACTTTAAAAGTGCTAAGATCAGAATCATTTTAAACCATATTAACATGTAAAACATGTAAATATGTAATGACCCAGGTCCCAGGATTGAGCCTTGGGGAACTCCACATATCATGTCTATCTCTTTGGATACTTTATTTTTTCAGTTATTTTACTTACAAATGGAAGGTTTGCAGTTTCTAATCATAGATGGCTCGAGCCTAAAAAGGGCAGCTTAATAACAGTTTTATTTCTAGTCTTAAAAAAAAAGTCTTCAATGTCAAATTTCAACAGCACATGGAGCAGCTTTGACTTGATGTATTTTTAAATTCACTCATTGGACCGCAAGTGATTGATTTAACCATAACTTGTATAGTTTGTGTTTTCACTAGCATAGATATTGTTTAAAACACATAAAAACATAATTTTATTCTTATGTGGTGGAAGGACCGATGAGCTTATGCGATGGCGAGGTGTCTGGTCATCCATCCATCCATCCATCCATCCATCCCTTCCTCCCACCACAATTCACGAGAATCGCTCCTCCTCCTCGAGTATTGATCAGATTTTAGTGAAACAAGATTAATTTGTCCTGGATGTGACTGTTTGCAAGCTTCCTTGACCTCTCAAAGGACTTTAATTCTCATTAGTTTGTGCAGTACATCCAACCAATGACAAAAAACCCCAAACAAAACCGATAATTTTCTTTTTGTATTTCTCTCATATAATAACCTATGAGCTGTAATCGATAATGAGCCAGATGAGCTACTACATCACTGAAGTTCTGATTAAATCATAGTGGTCTCAGGATGGAGAAACTCCTTGCATCCTGTAAATTTGATAGCTTTGCTGAAAATTTAGATCAGTATTAAAGTGCCAAAACCTGCAGTTCTTTTATGTCCACTTGATGCTGGCTTCAAAAAGTGAGTCAATTCTCACAGAGCCCCAAGTTAAAATGTACACAGCCTGCTACAAAACATGGTCTCTATAGCTAAGTTCCCCCTTAATAACAACTGTGCAGGGGGTGATTTTTTTTTTTTGGCCTTTTTTTTTGTAATTTGCCTGTTTGGGTTTTCTTATGGCTTAAAGTTGTCACTTTAGGAGATGTTGTCACTTTGACTGACAGAGGCTGCTAGCTGTCTGCTGGGCTTCCCCTCAGCTAACCAAACCAGAAAGACTTGAACTGGACCTCTGGACTGTGTCTGTGCTGGTGATACCTTTTGGAGGATTTGGAGCATTTTTTAATGCAATTATCTGACAAATAAATAATACAGTTGCCTGTGTTGTTAATTGTGTTGTTAATTGTCAACAGACTGTCCATAAATTCTGTGCCCAGTTTTAGTGAGTTCTAGCAATTGTAGTATTTATTGTGATTTTACACATCACTAATTAACAGGTATGAATCAGTATGATGCACCAGTACATTTTAAGCTTTAGCTGAGCACTTGGTACATGGCAACTTTTGACTCTGGTTGGCCAAAATGTTCTTCAAAATGTGGAGTTCAAAAGCAGTGATGTCAGATATCTATATGATGTCTAAAGGACGACAGTAATATAATGACATGAAAACTTATGTAAGCTGTAACACCGTTTATCTAAATGAGGAAATGAGGAATTTTTTTAATTTTCAGAATCGCTGGTATCACTGGTGTGGAGAAAACGTGAACTCTTTAAAAAGCTTCAGATGAAACTGGTCTGCAGAACAAGTCCTGTTGAAAACAGGTGAAGGTGCCATTAAAAGGCAGCTGTTGCCCTCTCAATTACAATGTGTTGAGCTCAGGGTAATTGGTGTCCCAGCCAGTGAAGGTCAGGGCAGCTGGGGGCTAATCACAGACCCCGGTGTGCAGAGGAGGGTTTGAGATTTTAAGCTGACAGCGAGTGCATTTACGGCCTTCTCTGAAAACAGAAGCCCAAGTCATTGCTCACATAGCTGCCTTCACTCCTACAATCAAGACCTGACGGCCCACAGCCAGCCTTCATTCATAACTTGGTCTGAGATCCAGGAAATGTAACTGAGGCTAAGACCAAACAGAATAGATTTCATTCTTAAATTTGTAGCTGTTCTTATTTTATTGTGTGTTCTGACTGATCTGTGCCACTACAAAGAAATTAGAGATTATCAGAACATTTGTAGCCTCTCAGGGTTTGTCAGTCCACTTTGGTCAAGACTGAAATAGGTTTTGACCATCCACTATTCCTCTAGGATTGCCACAAGGTTTGTGGTTGTGATTTTGAGTGAAACATCTTAACAATTATTGGGTTATTCAATTTGTCTTGTGATCATCTAAGAATGTACTGTAATAATTTTGGCCCCAAATGAAGGTGGTTATCTCCAATGAGGTAAAAACATGTAAATAGAAAATCTTTAACATCTTTTTCTCCAATGTACTGCCCATCCCAGACCTGGTTCCATGCATTTCCAGCCAAGAAACAAAACAAAAACCTTTACAAACATTTGTAGAGGAATGGTTCGTTCTAAAGAGCTCACTGAATTTGAGCATGCTACTTTAATAGGATGCCATCCTTGCAACAAGTCAGCTTGTAAAATTTCTTCCCACCTAGCTATTCAGTGATCAACTCTAAGTGGTATTATTGCAAAGTGGACGTGTTTAGGAAGCACAGCAAGTCAGCAATGAAGTTACAGAGCGAGGTTGTCGAGTGCTGAGGCACATAGTGCTTAAAAGTCAGCATTGCTCTGCAGGCTCAAAACTGCAGTTACAAACCTCCTCTGGCATTAACATCAGCACAAAAACTGTGCACCAGGAGCTTCATGGTATGGGTTTTCATGTCTGAGCAGCTCCTGTAGGTGTAATGCACAGGTGGCCAAGTACTTTTGTCTGTATACGGTATCTTCCCACTGAAGTTACCCCAAATTAAGCTAAATAATAATCAATTTTGAAATGTAGTTCAGTTCTCAAAAGCTACCAAGGCAGAATTGGCTCAACACTGGTACAGTGTTGATGGAAAAGAAGTATTGTGGGCCCAGGATTGAGCCTTGAGGAACTCCACACCTCAATTTGGTCTCTTTGGATCAAATTTGCTTTGGTTCTTCAGCTATTTTACTAACATTTGGAAGGTTTGTGTTGGGTTTGAAATTTCTAAACACAGATGCATTTAAAATTCCAAAGATGCTTCATGACAAGTGTTATTTTAAGTGAAAATCCTAACAAAACCTCGAATTCTATCCGAAGATGAGGATAGCTTTGTTAGTCTTGATACATTTTGAGATGAATGAGAATTCATATCATCACTGTTGTCCATTAGCATAAAACTCCCTTTAAAAAGAAAATTAAAATGTAAATAAATGTAAATAGTAAATCGTAAAGAGTGCAAGATTGTGTGTATTTCATCTGGTTTTAGCTAATATGGTGTGCAAACGTGAGCAACAGAATGATAACTGTTGCTCACTTGCAGTTTTCTGAGGTAACACAAAGCTCCTCTTAAATAAAAATAGATACTTTTTTTTTTTTTTACACTTTTTAAGGATCCACAGGAACCCTGTTCATTATCACAGGCCCATTATATTACAAACAGAAGCTGCTAATTCAACTGCTTTAATGGCACCATGGTCTGAGTAAAGGTGAACTAATCCAGGCCAAAAACAGGCCCAAGAAGGAAATGAGTCTCCTACTGTCTGTCAGAGCCTCTTCAAGCTGTTTATGATGCAGTGGGAGGGAATGCCCCTGAACTGAAGGCCACAGTGTGTCATGGTTTCTACACACCCGATCAATCTATGTTCCCCTGCTTACATTTACAGTAAATGAGGAGAAACCCAACCGCAATTCACGACGACATTTACAGCAGGTCTCCTCCTTATAGCCGCACGTTTCTGAGGGAATATTTAACATGTAGCTGTGTTTGGTGTGACTGGGAACGAGTGGGAGATTCCTCAGAGGATTTATCCTGGGATTTGATGTCACTGGGACCCCCCTCAGGTGGACCAAGATGATGGACCAAGCTATGTAAATGAGGCTGTCAGAGATAAATCTGAGGGCAACGCACAACTCCAACAAACCCCCACAGGCCGGGAGATAAAGACAGTAAAACAAGAATCCAGAGGCAACCCACAGGCTCAATGTATAATCAGAGTATTAATGCAGATTTTGTTGAGCGTACAGAATAGTGTACAGAAGAATCATCTTACTAATGAGGCCACATTTGTGATGTTGTGAAAGCCAAGCAAGTTTTCACCAAAATGTGGGAATTGTTCATCCAAACACCTTAAACGTCAGCATAGCCTTTGCTGTCCAGTGTGAAACTGAGTGGTTGAAGAGTTTTCAAGAAAAGAAGAGAACATCCACCCATTTTCTCCAGCATACCCGAAGTCGGGTCATGGTGGCAGCAGGTTCTGCATCTTTGGGCTGATATTGACTGAGACTTCAAAAAATAAAAATTGGTAATCTTTGGGAGCCAGCAGGATGCTCAGTGTGTGTTCTGACCTCCTAATGGAGGAGTTAAGAGTTTCCCTTCAGGGATCAGTAAAGCTTTATTTGAATATGACACAGATACATACATGTATATAGAGGACAGTGGAGGAAACAAAGAGCTCAGAGGGCTGTGAACTGATGAGCGAGCCTGATGCGTCTGCAGCCGCTGATTATCTCTTCATTTGGTTAAATGTGTGTGTGTGTGTGTGTGTGTGTGTTGTCCCCTGTGGGACCACAACTGGAGCAAACAGCGTGGCGTCTTCCTGCTCGCGGCTTCTTTCTTGGGTGAGGAAGGCGGTGGTCCGGACACTTTGTGGATAATTGGATTAACGGCGAGGAGCAGAAAAGGTGATGGAGTTTGTTCCGCTCAGTGAGCCCACCTGGACAGAAACAGAGACAACAAATCTTATTCTGAAAAATCAGCATCGTGGAAAAAGAGCTCACAGCTTGTTCATCTTTTGAGGACTGAAAACCACAAACCTGCACTGCAGTTCATTTTCCACAAATGGTCTGATAATTAGTTGTAGTGTGTGGGGCTTTTTTTTTTAAAGCTTAAGTGTCAAAAACTGTATGTTTGGGGCTTCAACACTGTTTCTGATCACTGTAAACTGAGTATTTTAAGACATTTAAAGACCTCAGTTTGAATCTCAGGAAACAACGGTGCATCTTTTTATATATCTACCAAAAAACCAATAGCCTACCAGTAATATTTGAACATCAGCATTTTATGTTATTATTATGATTAAAATGCATGTTTAATGAATGTTGCGTTTACATGCTGTTGTAAATGAAGTGTTTTATATATATATATATTAATACATATAATGACATTATTTGGCTTCGGTGTTCACTTACCGTGGGATAGAGTGTATATGGTGCATTTGAACGGTGCGTTCACTGTCTCATCCATGTCTTCACTTGATATTAGACTTTGTGAAGTGCATTTAAACTGTGATGCATTCACTTATGATGCCTTTGAGTGCTGATTGGTTCATATGCCTCACAGACATTTACTTTTTGCTGTCGTGTACTACCACATGCAGTATACAGATGGTAGGGATATACTACTGTATACTATATGTCACTGCAGCTTGAACTTTGACCTCTTGCTGTAGCTGGTGCACTGGTTCCTGCGCTCTTATTTTGAAAATTGACTTGCTCCTAAACAGTTAGGAAAGATATGAAGGTGAATTCAGGGAATTCAAGGAGTTAGGGAAAAGAGAAGCATAGTGCTCAGAGAATCTGACTGCACTGTGACCAAAGTAAAATCTCATCCATCCATTCATTCATTTTCTTACCCAGTTCATTGTCATCGGGGCAGATGGAGCCCGGCTGACCCAAAGAAAAATTAAGTCATGATAATCCTAAAAGCTGACAATACAACAATGGACATAAGTAATGGATACAAGCAGAGGAAATGAGCTTCCATCTTAGAGATAGGGTGAGGAGATGAGAGTAAAGCCTCTACTTCTCCTCATCTAAAGGAGCCAGTTGAGATGGTTCAGGCATCTGACCAGGATGCCTCCCGAATGTCTCCTAGGTGAGGCGTTTTGGGCATTTCCAACTGGGAGGAAGCTGGAGAGATTATATCTCTCGGCTGGTTTGGGAATGCCCTCAGAAGAGCAGGAGTAGGTGGCTGGTTAGAGGGAGGTGTGGGCATCTCTTGCTGAGACCTGGACAAGCAACAGATAATGGATAATTGAATATATCGTGATCTTGACTTAGGGAGCTTTTTATTTATAAACCTATGTTCTTCATGCAAGGCAACAACTTGGTAAGAAGCGGATTTGATCACAGCAGTGTGATGTTCAGAGGTCACCCGAGTGTTTGGCAGTCGAATTTTCAAAACAAATCAGCAGGTTATGGCATGAAATGGAAAATGAACTAATAATTGATATTTACATGGTCTGCATCACTAGTAAATTTTTGTTGATTGTTGTCATGAAAGGTCACTATGAATTATGGGATGGAATTTTCTCCTTTCCTTTCATAAAGGATGATCCAGTGTATCTTCTGCTAAAGGAGGTAATAAAGGAAGCACTGAAGCTCCTTTCCTTAGTGTTTAGAGAATTCAAACCGCTCACACAGGTCAGCCAGTTTGGATCCTTCCTAAGTCTCAAAGTGACGCAGATCACGTGACCTGATGGACACGCCCACTACTCTGCATGTGTGTGTAGGTTCAGTCCTTTGGGACCTCCTTTTGGGAAGTGGGTCAACCGCTTGGCAGGGCATGCCGGCTCGTTAGCATCGAGTATAAACACACACACACACACACACACACACACACCCTCCGGCTGTAATTGGCAACAATGAAAATTACACACAGGCTAATTAGCAGCTCCTTGACACAGGCAGGAAGCTCGGTGTGTGTGTGTGTGTGTGTGTGTGTGTGAGGATGGACACTCGCTCATCACTAACTGCAGCGTAGATTAGAGTCAACAAAGATTTACTGACACTCAGCGACACCTGCTGACAGAAAAAGGCTTTAAATCACCCAGAATTCACAGAATTAAACTCTATTTATTTATGGAAAGGAAGCATAAAAATCAGGCATCAGATGACATGTCCCCGGTAACCACTAACGTGGACTTCTCTTGTTTGTGTTTTTGCCGTTGTTGCTCCTTTAGTTTCGCCCCTGCAACCAAGAAGTCACAATAAACCTTAAATTACCCACAACCTAAACGTGTCACCTGTCCACATCACTCATAAATTCATTAATTTTAATACATCAACATGTTGTACTTAGAGTACACCGGGATGTCCACATGGCTGAGTCCCCCCTGTGCCTCCCTGAAATCTACTCATAGGCACACAGGTCTGTTCGTGTATCCAGAAAAAGAGTTTATGAAAGAAGGTCAACTTCATGTCGCCAGATGTGTTCAGTGTACTTTCGGCAGCTTTATAAAGCCCAACCGCTATGTCAGTTTTTATTTCACTAAAGATAAAAACAGACACAGTTTATAACAGCCTTTAACTGAAGTCCCGATTCAACATCAGCGGAAACGTGTGACCTGTAGGGCCAAATTATCCCCTAATGAGGTCTTCCTCCAGTTTGTCTGCAGTGTCAGAGCGCCCTCCAGTGGCTGCAGAGTCACATGACCTCAGTGTGACAGAAAGCTGATTTTTGGTTTCTGTGAGCAGCACTTTAGTGGGTCTATGTGTCCTATACGTACAAAAACAAGGGCATGTCCGAGTGAGCCTGAAGGGGCTGAAAAGGTTCAACATCTGTCTCAATCAGCGTCTGATGTCATCACGTCCTTTGAAGAACTGAAGCTTAAAGTTACAGACAAACAAAAAAACGGACAAAATAATTCAGAGATTAGACCCCCACAAACACCTGTTGGAAAAACGATAACAAAGGACTGTTTAAAACAGGGCATCATGTTTTTATAACATGGATTTGAAATCCCAGCAGAGCTTGTGCTGCAGCTCAAACTCAAACTGTTCTAAGTTTACATTACCCAGAATGCTTAGAGACTCTGTTGTTAGGAGAATGCAATATGAGAATATTGACTGAATGATGTTACGCATTTTTTTCTATTAGTACAGGAGCACCTGCTTGTCATGAGCTCAAATCTCAGCTGAAATAGTCCGAATGAATCCTGATGTCCTCACTGTAGATCCTGGTGAGGTCATCAGTCCACTCCTGGATCTGTATCCATAACTAAAACTGGCTGTTTTCAGGCTGATGTTAGCTTCTGTTTGTATTTGGTCATACGAGTACTGGTTACATTAACATTTTCTTTTTTAGAAATTAAAGATTTTCTGTTTGTTAGTCGAGGCAGATTCCAACACACAGGAAAATGTTTACTGACATTAATGTTTCATGAATGTAAAGTCACTGATGTCAGATTATAACGTTTGTGGCATGCAAACCTGTCCAGGTAAAAGTCCAGGCTGAGAGATGAATCAGGATCAAAAGAGATTATTTATTTACAGTACTGTGCAAAAGTCTTGAGCCACCCCTCATTTCTTTTTATTTTGCTTCCAAGGAGCCAGACTTTCTTGTCATTTTTTTAAAGTGCTCTTGAGCAATAGTTCTTCAGGCTTTCTGGAGGTCTTTCAAAGGTTTTCTTTGGACATTGGCTGCCTTTCCACTCAGTTTCAGCCCAGTCCTTGTACCTGACCATTTTTAGAGCAATGTTTTTTTTGTTAAGCCACTTAACACTGACCTATGAATCATTCAAGCATAAAAAGGCTCCTAACTCGAGGATGAACCAGTGTTGTGTCTACACTGACAACTTAGCAAAGAACCAATTTTAAATTGTATCTTTAGACACTTTGTTACAAGCAGCCTGTCACTAAAACACACCATTTGTTCCCATTTCTTTAGTTGAATCTATGAATAATGCCAAAGATAACACAGTCTGACAGGCATAGAATAGTATTTTTGTACCAACAAGGTGATTCCCAAAGAGATATTAGCTGAAAACGTGGCATATCTCATATTAGTCTTGAATACTGCACATCTGAGCTTCAAGTAATGCTCCTAGTTACTGAGCTATTAGGCAACAGATATGATTCCCATTTTTTGGTTAGCGTTAGCCCTAAATCTAACCCTAAATCCTTCTGCGTAATATCAAATTCTAAAATTCTTCTGGGATTGAAGTCACAACCTCAGTGCCTACATCACCTTGGACCGGTGTGTCGTCCCACTGCAGGACTTGAACTCAGAGCAGTTTGAATCTTCAGTCAGTGGTACAGAAAGACTGAAACTTTCAGAAAGAGCATTTCATCAAATTTTTAAGAGACACCTCAAAAATTCTAAATTTGTCAGATTGTTTCAGCCGAGATGCGACTTTAAAATAACCCATGAGTTTAAACCTCCAATCTTGAGACACATATTTTTAACAAAAATCAATTCTTAGTCAAAATCTGAAGTCTTATGAGACGCTCTGTAAAAACTTGGGCCAGTCGGTGCTTCCTTTGTTTCTTTTTCTTTATGCGTAGACATAATCAGTGAATTTATTCTCCACAAATGAGTATTTGTGGACTGCAACAGAGATGGATGACATTTGATCTGAATTATCTTACTTGGTCAGACTTACAGATGAAGACAACGCAGGGATGTTAAAAGTATTTATTAGAAAAAACAAAAAAAATATACATCAACATTTCTAAAATCACAGAACAATCTCCAATTTATTGAAGCAGAAGGGGAAGACAAATGAAAGCATAGGTTTGAACAGTGTTGCAGTGTGTTTAAGTGTTATATTAGTATCTTTATTAATGATGTTTGGTGTAATGTCATTTAACTGTAAGTTCTTTAACGGTGATTTGTCATCCTCTGGTGATGAAGAGCTATTTGATGTCAGTGTATTGAGCACAGGATGATGCTTGGGTTGAATGTATGACACTATATTAAAGGTGAATTACATAGATTTTACCCAGTAAAGGTCGATTTATGATTATTAAACATTTTGGGATGATTAGCATGACTTTCCTCCCAGAATTAACCAGTGATGGAAAGTACTACTGCATTCATTTGTTGTTTGGCATCTACAAAACTGCTCCTCACAGAGAAATGTAGCAATTTTTACACCATTACATTTATTTAAAACCTACTAGGTCAGAGTATTAACACCAAATTTGACCAACACTAACTTTCTTAATGAATATTTTTAATATCTTCACCAAGGTCAGTTTTAACTTTTCACATTTAAAAAAAAAGGTTTTGATATCTTTATATTAACACAAGTACCTGACAAAAGGACAAAACATTTGTTAGACACAGAAATTCAATTCAATTTTATTTATATAGCGCCAAATCACAACAACAGTCGCCTCAAGGCGCTTTATATTTCAGGGTAAACACCTAAAGAGATGCAACGACTGTAGCAGGTGGACAAAGTGCTTCCTCTTCTGATGATGTGCCATTAAAAGCCCATCTGACTTTTGCTATTACCCCTTTCTTCCACTATAGTGTGTTTTGTGTCTTAATATTTTTATTTAAAAAAATCTAGACATTATTAGTTGCAGATTCATGTTAGACTTACATAAGGAAGTCACATTTTATTAGTGAATCATGCTAAGCTTGAGTTGGTACCTTTCTTACCTAGATGTGGAAATGTGGAGCAGTGATGTCCTCTCCATACTATCATTTCCTCCTCACAGGAGGTAGGAGGGTGAATTTCCAAGGGAATTTCTCTGTGCTGCCTCAAAATTCCCATAAAAAGTCGTTAACCTGCAGTTTCACAGTAATTTACATTGCTGCCAAGATGAATTCATTTTTATCTGAATCATCTGGATGTGAACACTAACACTCAGTTACATAATGTTGCTACAGCTGTATTCTGTATATTGTTGCTTACATAACAAAGAGGCGTTTGCAGCCTTAAAGAAAACCGTGAGAACACATTTCAGTAAAGATTATTCTGATGGTTATTTTCCATCCCATGTCCCGCTGCTTCTGTCTGTGTGGACAGCATGTTGGTGGAATAGTGTCAAATCACAGCGTATACATAAAGAATTGTGAGCGAAGGAGCCCAAAATGCCAAATAAGCAACTTAGTTATGATGCGCTGCACAGCTGGAACATGCCACCAGCCCACTGGTACGCATACCGAAGAAAAATCGAGCAGTGTGTCAAACCATGTTGTCAACTAATTCAGTTTATATCTAGTTTCTAAATTCCCCAAATGCCACCACAGACAAGTTAAAGTCTAGTTATCATTACATCATTCTAACGCCAAGTAAAAATAACGAAGATGAAGGTCAGCTCTAGCCTCAACCCATGTTTGGGTGAGTTTGTAGCAGGTGTATGAAGGCCTCTACAGGCAGAAATCCACATCCTTACATTTATTCTCTGTAAGAGCAGCACACCTAGCACACACAGAGGCAGATTCACTCCAAAAGCTCTCCAGCTTTTTTTTATGTCTGTCACCATACTAATTACAAATACTGCTCTAATTAATGCTGTTACAGCTGCACTTAAAGCAAGATAAAAAAAAAAACATCTCTAAATGTCTCACTCTCTAGTTTCCATGTAAATTTAAGGGGCTCTTAAATTTGTCCAGTGTGTGAAAGTTATCCAGAGAACGAAACTTTAGGATGAAAAGACAAGCCTGTCTGAATCGCATTTTCAAGGTCTGCTAAGGCTACAGACACACCCTGAAAAACCAGGAATACACCAATCAGAGCACACACTCATACAGAGAGACACGGACATACAAAACAACTAGCCGACATCTCTACAGGGACCTCAAACTTTAAGATCACTTAATGCTTGAATATACAGAGTAAAATTTTTATATATATATATATATATATATATATATATATATATAAATATAAAAATAAATAAATAAATAAATAAATAAATAATAAAAACAAAACAGTACTCTGTAGCTCTGTGAAAAACTACACCCCATGATTCAACAGCTTTTAGAACAACTTTTAGCAGCTATAACTTGAAGTAATTGAAGTAATCATTTTCTGTATGACTATCAGTCTCTCACATCGTTGTGGGGGAATTTTGGCCCACTCTTACAACATTGCTTTAGTTCATTGAGGTTTGAAGGCATTCATTTATGCACAGCTCTCTTAAGGTCCTGCCACAGCATTTCAATCAGGTTGAGGTCTGGACTTTGAGTGGGCCATTGCAACACCTTGATGCTTTTCTTTTTCAGCCATTCTGTTGTAGATTTGCTGCTGTGCTTGGGATCTTTGTCCTGTTGCATGACCCAGTTTAGGCCAAGCTTTAGCTGTTAGACAGATGTCCTCACATTTGACTCTAGAATACTTTGGTATACAGAGGGGTTCATGGTTGACTCCATGACTTCAAGGTGCCCAGGTCCTGTAGCTGCAAAACAAGCCCAAGTCATCACCCCTCCACCACCGTGCTTGACAGCTGATATGAGGTGTTTGTGTTGATATCCTGTGTTTGGTTTTCTCCAAACATGGTGCTGTGTATTATGACCAAACATCTCCCCTTTGGTCTTGTTTGTCCATGTTGTCGTCGTGCTGCCATGTTCTTTTTAGAGAGAACAGGCCTTCTCTCTTGGAAACCTTTCCAAACAAGCCATACCTGTTCAGTGTTTTTCTAATTTTACTGTCATGAACTTTAACATTTAACATGCTAACGGAGGCCTGTAGAGTCTGAGATGCAACTCTTAGGTTTTTTGCAATTTCTCTCAGCATTGCATGGTCTGACCTTGGGGTGAATTTGCTGGACACCCCTGGTAAGATTGTGGCATTATGTTACACACACCTGAATGCTCCAAACTAGCAAACTGCCAAAATGTCTGCTTTTATAGAGGTGGTTACATTTGGTGATGGTTGATTAGCAGCGCCTGGCTGCTACTTACCCTCTTAATTCCTGTGAAAGCAGTAATGGTGTACTTAGTTTTTCACAGGACTGCATAGAATCCTGTGAAATCTTTTTTCACAGGACTTTACAGTTACAATAGTAACTCAGCTCTGGTTATAAGCACAGAAAACACTGCCACCTGCTGTTCAAACCGTCTGTTTGTGAGCAGGGAGCCAATTAGAACAAAAGTGGCTGCACCAAGCCCCAGTATAAAATAAATAGGGGTTATTTTGAAATGAATCATACAAAGCTAGTCTGATAGAGTCCAAGAACAAAAATATGAGGTGATAATAAGCATATTAGGTGCCCTTGAAAATGACTAAAACAATCATTTTATCATCACAGTAGTTACTGGTTATTTTATTGATTAATGATTAATCAGTTTATCAGTGTAGCTCATGTCATGTTCATAAACCCATCTTTAAAATTTTACTCCCTCCATCTTCCCTGCTACTGAAGCACAAATTGCACATGTATATAGCATGTGACTTATTTGGAACCACTCACCACAGACAGAGTGCTGGTCATTGGGCCGCCATCTGGGCTGAATGTGCCACCATCTTGGCTCAGCATAGTGGCTCCATCCTGGTTACCAGGCATGCTGGGAAAATCCATGCCCTGCAGCTGGTAGGGGTGGTGTGGAGCTGAGCTGGAGGGAGGGTTCAGAGGGTGGTACGGTCCAGACGGGGAGTTGTGGGAGTGGTGAGGGGGTACCATGTGATCAGGCAGGGTGGGAGGAGTGATGGGTGGGATGTTGAAGTCGTCATCGCCCAAACCACCGACTGGGTATGACTAAAGACAGAGAAGAAAATGAAAAGAAATAATTAACTCAACAGTTCAGTCAGGATCCCTGTACCCAAAAAAAAAAAAGATTGATTTATAATTGGCAGTATGGTTCTGTTCAAGGACCCCTCGCCCTTCCATGCACACACAGAAAGTCAGAGGTGGAGAAAACAGCAGCAAGATCCCAGCAGGCATCAGTGACAAAATATATGACAATGATCAAGTCAGATACAGCTTGAAAAGACGAGGTGGGGTGGAAGTGGGCTGCAAAGCAGCTTGCATATACGCAGTAACTGTGGGCAGGCTAAAGCAGCTTAAATAGCGCACCTTGTGTGAGATTTGCCAATTTGATGTATAGAAGGGCATCAGCAGAGCTATCAGAACAGGACTTCATAGTCTACCTCAACTAACACTATGCTTGATTTAGTGCCACCTGCAAATTTATAACTAGATTTCTAGTTTTATTAAACCATCACACATTGTTGGCCTTACTGACACTTCACCAATGTTGGTCATGTTTTAGACTGGAGTGCCAGTTAATGAATGGCTGAGACTGGAAAAACTGCCAATCATTGTTTCCTCAGAGTGTTAAATCCACTCTGCAGCTTGAATGGAGCTGGGTTTCCATGTGGCTTGCAAACATGAGATATGATAGCTGGATGTGTAGAAGGGTATGACCCAAACCATCAGCTGATCTGCTGGACTTTGTGGCCTTCATCGTGGATTTAGTGCTCTCTGTAAAACTATACTTTTTATATCCCATTATCTTATTAAACCAACAAATATTACTGTTCCCTTACTGACATTTTACAGATGTTAAACAAAGTCACATGTCGGGAAGCTGACATATCATGATGGACAATACTTAAAGCTTGGGTGACTGGGCAATGTTGCTTTTAGCTGAGTGCACAACTTAAAGAAAAATCAATAAGAATTGCACAGGGGACTATAAGAGTACAAGAGTCATTAAACATTACTGAGTTATTAAATGGCTGAGACTGGAAAAACTGTACATCATCGTTTCCTCAGACTGTTGAATCCAGTCTACAGCTCTGTATTGTGTCATGTAGCCTTTCTTCCTCAGCCACAGCTCCTATCACAGACTAATTATTGCTAATGATATTCCCCGTCTTGAAAGAAAAGCCTTGTGAACAAATACTTGCTCATTGAGCGGCACAACAATACAGTAATTTATATGTACAATCCCATTTTGCCTGAGAGAATAGACACAGGCAGGTCTTTGTGTGTAAAAAAAATACATCAGTGCTAATCTGACATGCAAAAAACAGGAGCAGTCCCTGTATGATAACGAATTACGCTGAGAGCAAAGACACATGAGAGGGAGACATGAAGAGGGAAATGGAGTGAGAGAATCATGCAAGAGAGGAGTGAGAGATAAAGCGAGGGAGAGAGGCAGCATTAGAGAAGCCCTCTCATACTAATCTGACAGAGGAGATCTTTTATGGAGACTGACAGCCTTTTCTGCTTGGCTAGCCACACCAGTCTCTCCATCTTCTACTCTTTTGCTCTTCATCTCTCACATCCTTCTCCTTGCATCCCTCTTTTGCTCTCTCCTAATCTCATCCTCAATTTCCCTTTCATCTCTCACTCTTCCATTCGCTCTCACTCTTTTCTGCTCTATCTCAAACCCCCATGCAGTGTTGAGTTACAAGTTATATGACTTGTGAGCTAAGTGATGAGTTATACAGTTATAGGTTCACCGTGTTATTCACAGCCACTGTGCTAAACCATGATTTGAGCTGATAGTTTCACCACTTCAGTATAAAAAGTAGGAAAAAGAAAATATATAAAATGATCAACAAATTAAAAAAAAAAAAAAAAAAATCTCCCATCATTCCCATTTCGCTCCATTCATTTAGTAGTATCTAATGCTTCCTATATTTTATTGATAGCCAACAATTGACATGTGCAGGCACAAATCAATGAATGGATCCTATTAACATGCATTGTGCGTATCTAAGGGCTGATTTGTCTTTTTCATCTGTGCCACAGAACTTTTTGTGCAAAAACGAATAAAATCACATCAGTGAGTCACACTGCTGCACAGAGTGCACACAATGTAGCAGGTGTGTATCGCTCCCTCGCAGACCTTTCAATATTTAGGCCAATACACAATGTTTTTTTTGTTTTTTTTTTTTAAAACAAATATTCTTCAGTTCAATTCAAAACAAGTTTAATTCAGCTGTAATCCAAGAATCTATCTGCAAAACAGGTTTTTAAAATAACTCTGTATGGGTGCATTTCCCTGCAGAGTAAATGTCATACAGTCCAAGTATCAGCTTAGAAGGGCTACAAGGTAGCACCAGCATTACTAGCACTGTCATGACTGTTTCTTTTGATATCTTCACTGTCTGAGCACATATCAACTTCTTAAATGAGAAGCAAAGTTTGAGGTGCCAGAGGCATATTTTAAGATGCTGCTGCACATTCTAAAGAGTGCAAAAGCAATTACTTTAGGCAATGTGTTACATGGTGGAACCAAAATAGATAAATACTGCATATAGAAAGAGTATTTTATTAATCCCAAAGGGAAATTGCACTTTTAAGAGCTCCAGCAAAATGTTGAATATGGCTTGGAGAATGTGTGTGATTGTGTAGTGATGCTGTTTACTCCTCTTGCTCTAAATATGAACTAGAGCACCAACTGTATATTAATCTGGCTTAGAGTAGTCAAAAAGCAGAAAATTCCATTTTCAGTAAATTACACTAAAATAGTTATAAAACAACAATCACAGTTGTTAGCCATCTTAAATAATTACTGAGCCATTTTATTAAATAAAACAATGGAAAACATTTTAACCCATTAAGCCCTAGGCTATTGTTTGAAATGACCAAAATGTAGTCAGTAACAGCAAATCTGTAAAGCAAAAATGAAAAACTTTGGGATCTTTAGATGAGAGACACTTGGAAGAATTTTGAGGTACACCAAGTCTCATTTTGTTTATTGTCATTCGAAAAAATAACTGTCAAAATTAAAATAAAATCTGTTTACAGAGTAAATGAGAGATCAGCAGTGGCAAGAAACAGGGTACACTACAGCAAATAAGACTACGGCAGAGTTTATAACAGAAAAGCCTAAGAAGCATCCAAAGAAATGCTGATGCTCCAGATAAAAATGAAACTTGGCATACAGAGGATTTTTCTAAAAAAAAATAAAAATTAAAAAAATAAAAAAAATAAATAAAAGAGACAAACTGAGGGTGTTCTAAGCATCTGTCAAGATTGTATAATTACACTCGCTGGTAGAAGGAGTCAAAAGTTCTGCATTACAATGACTCATACTCAAAAACAACAGTCTAATCTACTCATTGGGTATTATACTTTTAAATGCAGGAGAAAACTAACAGCTAAAAACAGTGGATCCTACACTTCCCATAATGCAACTCAACTGCATCGTTCTCTGTGACTTGGTAATTGACGTTGAGGTGTAAAATCAATGTTTCTCCCCTTTAATTATCGTGAAAGGGGTCAACAGCAAACATGTAACTTTAGCCTCTAATTAAAGAAATGCACCATGCCTTTTCACTGCTGTCCTCATCCATCTGCTTCTGGTGCAACTTAAAACACGTTTTTGTAAACTATTCATGGCCCTCCACAGCTTACACATACTGTTTACCTACTACAGTGAATATCATCAAGAGTGCTTCATATCACGTGTCCTGATGATGTTTCAGAAGTAGTACATGTCACACATATTCTGTTGCTCCAAATCTATTTTTGTGTGTTTTCGGTGCATGTGTGGTCAAGTGCAATTCAATTTTATAGCTTGACCACAGATGGCCCAACTACAGCAGTTCGGGGAGGTCACATTTTCTCATGGTTTTATCATCAACCTCATCTGAGTAAATCACAGAGACACTTAAGTTAAAGATACTGGCTGTGCTGTGATTCTGGTTTCCAATGAGCACTAACTGGGTGCTGTAGCTCACTGTGTCCTACAGAGGAGCTGAGAGGTGTGCCACAATTTCTGAGCAGTTCTTGCCTGAAAGCAAGACCTCTGATCTTGAAACTGCCCTGTCCATATACTTTTGTGAGGTGATTTTTTTTTAAGAACCTATGAAGAGCTTTGAAAAGTTACTGAATCTTGCAAGAAAGTTGCTAAGTTCACAACAAAGAGGTGAAGTTAGCATGATGATCACTGCTGTGAGTGAGAGCAATGTGACACTTCCATATCAAAAAACAACAAAAAAAAGGAACATTTTTACCTGCCCAACATATGAATACCCGAATAGCTAAATACAGTACTACACTGAATGCCAGTTTTCACATTTTATCCTGTCTGATTTCTTAAAACACACACAAGGTGCAGACCAAACCAGTGTGTTAAAGTTCATTACCATTTTAATAAATCACATGCTCTATTGTACTGATTTTACTGAAGAAAAGCTGTGTGGCCAACTACATGTGTTTCTGAGCCTGAGTCTACAAACATTGTAACTAACTACACTGGGTTTATCGGATCCTGACAAACCAACAAGCCCAACAGTCATGGTCTCACTGTTACACACAGTGTCCTGTTGGAGCTCAGAGCTCTGCATAAATTATACTGCCTGTCTGTTGTCTGTCTGTCTCTCTCTCCCACTCTATCATTTCTTCAACTTCTGCATAAATTACTCTTCTCCGTCTCTCTGCTCTTCCATTCATGTTGGTACAATAGGCTGTTTCTTGTGTGATGGGAGCTCCTAGAAAGACTAATGTAGTCAGGATTAAGTCCTTTCACACTTGTTGTGTTCACATTACAAATGCAATTCTCAGGTCTTCATGTTTATTTCATTAAATATGAAAAAGCACATATGGATATGAGTAATATGTGGTCAGCATTTATAGAAGAAGGCTATCAAATGTATCTGCTGTCGGTAAATGACTGATATGTGAAATACCCAACAGTCATTCAGTTAGAATTTAAATTAAATTTAGAAAACTGTGAAAAAGTCTTGAGCCACCCCAATTTCTTTATATGGCAAACAGGTGCGCAAGCATACATGGAAATACAGTGTACAAGCCAAAAACAGAGTTTGTACAATTCTAACTAACTTGAAAGTCAACATTTGTTATGGATCACAGCTCTTCTTTGGATGTTGGCTGCCTTTTGTTCTGTTCTCTGTCCGGATGATCCCACACTGCTTCAATAATGTCGAGGTCCGGGCTCTGGGGAGGCCAATCCATGACTGATTGTGTGTTTTTCAATCCAGGTATGCTTTGACTGTTTTGGCAGTGTGTTTGGGATCATTGTCATACTGAAAAATAAAGTTGCTGCCAATCAGACGTTTTCCAGATGGTATTGCATGGTGGATCAAAATCTGACACTAGCTTCCTGCACTCATAATTCCATCAATTTTGATAAGATCTCCAACACCACTGGCTGAAATGCAGCCCAAACCATGGCAGAGCCTCCACCATGTTTTACAGATGGCTGTAGACACTCACTGCTGTTCCTCTCTCCTGAACTCCTCCATATATGTTGACGACAAAAAATTTCAAATTTGGATTCATCACTCCATAAGACCCGTTGCCACTGATTTTCAGTCCAGTTCTTGTGTAATTTTCTCCCTGTTTCCCTTCCTTAACAATGGCTTCTTGACAGCCACCCTTCCACTGAGACCGTTTCTGATGAGGCTTCAATGAACAGTAGATGGATCAACTGAAGGGCCAGATGCATCTCTCAGGTCCCGCATCAGGTCTTTGCTGGGGTTTTTTTCCTATTTCTTAAGGACATTCAGATACTGTTCATCTGCTGTAGATTGAATTTTTTTAAGGACACACTGCCCACCATTCAGAGATATGCCAAGTTTTCAGCTAACAGCTCTTTGGGGATCACCATGTTGGTGCTAAAATACTATTTTATGTCTGTCAAACTGTGTTATCTTTGGCATTTTTCATAGATTCAACTAAAGAAATGAAAACAAACATTATTTGTGACAGGCGACTAGTACCGAAGTGCCTAAAGATACAATTTAAAATTAGTTCTTTCCTAAGTTGACATCTGTATCTGTAGGCACAACACTGGTTCATCCCTTGAGTTAGGTGCATTTTTTTATGCTTGAATGATTCATAGGTCAGTGTTAAGTGGCTTAACAAACAAACAAAAAAGACATTCCTCTGAAAATGGTCAGGTACAAGGAATGGACTGAAAATGAAAAAGCAGCCAATGTCCAAAGAAGAACTTTGAAAGACCTTCAAAAAGTCTTTAGAACTGCTGCTCAAGACCACTTCAAAAAATTACAAGATGAGGCTCCTTGGAAGCAAAATATAAAGAAAAGAAGAGTGCCTCAAGACTTTTGCACAGCACTCTTAAGAGTCGGTTTACTGTGCAAGCATGTTTATGTACATATTTTATGTAAATGCACAAACATGAACTTTTCATTAGAATCCTTAGTATTTTCAAATGCTGTGGACAAATTCATAATTTCTTACCTGAAGGTACAATTTTATTTTACTTGTATAATATATTCTGTTTTATCTAGGCCAATTTTTCCACGGGTTGTTTTCATTCATATCTACTTGTGGATCTTAAGGGGCATACTCTCAGGAGGAAACTAGCAGTGATGTGGTTACCACAGGCCATGGAATGTCAAGGAAATTTAACAACTTGCAGCCGAAATAACCGTTAGCGACGCAAGATAGGAAGATCCAAAGTTAAACTTATCTCAACTCTGAGGTGAGACACTGAAGCCACTAGCAATAAGAGCGAAGAATACTGCTGATTAGGCCTGCTGGATTATGGCAAAAACTGCAATCACAATTATTTTGGTTGTTAACTGTAATCTTGATTATTTAACCACAGTTATTCATTAACTTTACATGCATGCAGTTAATGAACTTTAGAAAATGTGTCTTAACAGTAGAATGCCTTGAACTTTAAATGTAGCCTTATTAAAGC
>VUQI01060865.1:0-17813 GCA_015106735.1 Paratilapia polleni
CTCAGTACTCTTGGGTGGCTGCGGACGGCCCTGGTCTCCTGGGCCTATCTCTGTCTGCCTCTGGCTCCTGGGGGGCGTGGGTGCAGCTTACCACCCTCATTACATCATGTTTGTTTTTTGTTTGTTTTTGGTTTTTTGGTTTTTTTTTAATTTATTTATTTTTCTCTCTTTCAGCTGCTGTTTGCTTTCTGACTGTTTTGTTACAGATGCTGTGGTTGGTGACCCGATGTGCTCATCCTCTTGTTTTTCTTTATTGCTTCCCCTTCTCTTTGCTTCTCTCCACCTGTCAGTTCTGGCATTATTTCATAATTTGAACAATAAACAATAAAACAAAAAGAAATGGACCATGAGGAACCTATAGAGTTTATAGAGCTCCTCCTGGCAAAGTAAATGTGTTTGGCACAACAAGGCATTCAGTTCATCAGTCTGTTTGCCAAAGCCGCCAGACAGGACAGGTTAAAAAAAAAAAAAAAAAAAAATTATGAGGCAAAGTATTCAGGTGCGGGCATATACACCAGCATCCAACAAACACAGCTGTCAAAATTGCTCATTAACGGGAATTTATGGGGCCCAGGTGCGGGCCTATACATGAGCATCATGGGTAAAGCATAACACAGCATACAGTCAGCTGGTAGGACGTAGTTTACAGAATAGTATCAGCTGTTAACCAGGTGCAGTGTTTTCAGGCTTAAAGTGCTGGCTAGAGTATATAAATCAACCACCTGACAGGCTGTTTCCAGTGTTCAAAACATCCAGTGTAGACTAAAACTGGTTAGACATGTTCAAAGCATAATTCCCACATAATTCCCTCATGTCTCGACAGAAGAAGTGAGCAGCTGAAAGTAGCTTCTTCTACTCTAGTTTGTTTAAGCTGTTTTCTTACTAGTTTTTATTGTTGTAACATAGGAACATCCCTGCTTTAGGTATAAACAAACTATGTCTTATCTGCTTTGTAGTTATCAGCTCTGTTTATCAGCTCGCTGATGGCGGCGGCTGATGATGCGTATAGAACTGATAACATTTGAATCAGGAGATGCTGAACACAGTTTGTGGTGTTATTCAGCAGGAGGCTCGTATGAATCCTGACTCTGTTGGTCTTTACGTTCTCTGTAGAAAATAAAACCAACAGCAGCAGCAGCAAGAAAAAGCAGCACAACACACTGTCAGTCCAACAGATCCACTCCTGTCTCCTTCATGCTCGCTCTGTCCTCCTGGTTGATCTGCAGATGAGATCAACAACATCTTTAGAAAAATAAAGTGTTTCACTCTCAAAACAGTAACCAGGAAGGAGCTGAACTTCAAACTCACCTGAGTCTTCAACCTTCAGGGTGATGCTCCTCAGAAGCTGAGCTTCCTGTGTTGCTTCATATCCAGCGTAGCACTCATAGATTCCTGTATCACTGGTAGTGGCATTCCTCAGAATAACAGAACAGTCTCCATCCTTCATTCGTGGATCTCTTAGCTCCACTCGGCCTTTAAATGATGGATGCTGGTATTCTTCATATGTGCGGTTCTCTCTGTAGAAGAACACATGGCCCTGTGGCTTCAGCTCAGGTCTGCTCCACCTTGACAAGACTAAGGTAACACCTCCGCGAGCGTGACACTCAAGGGTGGCATCTCCTCCAAGTTTGACCTTTACCTCTTTTGGATCCGGATGAGAAAACAAAAGCATCCACAGAAGAGCTCCAGTCAGATACACACTTTTCAAAAATAGTTCAATTTGAATGAGAGGTGTTCCTGGTGACTAATTTACTAAAGTGGTAGAAAAACAAATCTGAGTAGCTGATAAATCTAAACAGGAGTCCAGTCTAATGCACGCATGGGGAAAAATACTGTTTAGAGACCATCTCAATCTGACACCTGATGTCCTAAAGTAAAAAGAATAATCACTTTAACATAATTAGTGTGAGTAGGCACACCCACGCTTTCTTAAATATATGAATAAATTATACTATATACACTTTGTGTGGCTCAAATGAGTCTTTCATAGAGTGAATAAACTCCTCTTCCTCCATGTTGTTCTGCAGCTGGTAGTCCTGGTTCTGCTCTGTGTAGCATCTCATGAACAAGTTCTCGACCTGCTGGAAGGTTCTGGTTTGAGCGACCCTCCAGAACAGACCCGGGACCACCATCACCAGCTGCAGTCCAATGTGAAGCAGGTAGAGTCTGGGGTCGCAGTTGAATAGTGACACCAAGCAAGCTTGCCGTCTGCTGGATGTTACTTCCTCAACACGGCAACAACAGCTCCCACTGAGCTAAATGTTAGACGATTTATAATACTGACACTGGGGATAGAGAGGCAATGGTTGCAACAGACCAGACACGTTAAGTTCCCCATGCAACAAATGAGACAGAATTTAGTCGTACACAAATAAATATGACCTAAAAGTGTTTGTGTAGATGAGCAGAAACGGGTAGCCCGGCGCCATTTTGAACGAAGTACGAAGAAAGGTGCAACACTAACTAGCAAAATACACTACATCCCACCAAAAGTATATTCACCTACACAAAGCTTACCTGAAGATGAAAGAAGGGGCAAGAAATTTACGAGAAGCAACAGCTGCACGGCTGACTTTGACATCTTCCTTTTCTTTACCACAAATGTAGGTCGACGCTGGTGTACAAACTGAGGCTCACATTTAAACTCCTTCCGCGGACTCGTTTGACGTAGTCACGTGTCTGTCAATGACTACGTGGTTACAACATACTGTGAGAACTCTAAGAAAGATACACTGTAGGGTTCCACGTAGTAGGAAAAATAAAGTTTCTTGACATATTTAGGCCTTATTTGAACTGTGATCTCTTCTTTGGGAGTTTATAGTGCTTTTCGTTTTCTTCAGCATGTAGTTCAGAACTAAAACCTGACATAAGAGTTCCTGGCAGCTCGAACCTCCCCTGCAAAATAGGTAGAGAAGCGAGGCACGGGAGCCTGGAGCCGGGGGAGGTGGAGGTGGATCTGACCTACCAAGAGCTGCGTTGAGTTGTCTTTCTGGTGTGAGAAGTTTCCCCCATAATTCTCAAAAGGGTAACTTAACCTGATATATTGTGTAGAAAGACCAGGGCAGGAATAAAGGCATCCTTTGAAGACACTTTGGAACCCTAATGACTAACAAGGGCAGGTTTCGCAATGAATTGTAGACACAGTAGATAGAAGAGCACCAAATCCAACACCGTGTGGTTTCCTCCAGCAAGTTTCACTATGAGACAAATGCAACAGCTGCTCTAACTATTAGGGTCAGAGCAAAAAAGCAAGAAGTGTATGAATAGAAAAAAGCCAACTCTGACTGGTTAAAAGAAACCAGAATGAGATCAAGAAGAATAAAATATGCTGTGTAAAACTTCACCTACTACAACACATGTAGATTAGAAGGGAAACAAGCCCCTCTGCAGGTTCCTGTGTACTTCTTGGAAAGCTTTCAGGGAGCTAAAAGGTTCATTTTTGATGCTAAAATGATTGTTTAAAGAATATCATACTGACAAATCCAGTCTATAGTTCATAATTATTGTGGATGCATCTGTTTTCTCATCAGCCTGATTTAAAGTGAAGACCTTGTCGCATGATTTCTAGACTGAAATTCCACTTATCATTTCAGATATTTGTCACTTTTATGTTTCCTCCTACTGGCAACCTGACTGCTAACCTACAGATGACAGAAGCCAGGTTTAATTCTAATTAACTAACATTAACTTGACTTACATTAGTTGCCTTATTTTCCTCGTGTAAAGACTGACAGCTAGCACATTTCCCATTTCAGTTACTGCCCTTTACTTACAGTGTGGGTGGTGAAAAAGCCTCTGATGCCCATTCTCTTTCTCAGTGTTGGCAGGATCTCTTCAGAGTACAAAAGCATGTTGGTACAGAAGACATATGTGTGCTGCGCTGTGAGCAGCATGGGAAAGAAGAAATGGAGGAAGTCATCTGAAGACTACAGTTACACCCATGCCTGAAGTATATGAGAGAAACCACACAAAACCCCACTTCACTCATTCAACAGAAAAGCTTGGTGCAAATGACTTGCTGCTTTTTCCCTTTTCAATTCAGTTCAGGTTCAGTTCGTTTCTGGAGTGGGCGTGCTCTTTTGAATTAAAAATGTATTCGTTTTAGCTTCTTTTTTTTTTGATGATGATGTAGGGCATATTTGTAGGGAAAGATTTGAGAAGCTCACAACATGAATTACAACACAAAGTGTTAAAAACCAGATGCACCAAAACCTGATGCAGATTGTGTTAACAAATTTGAACAAATTAGCGAAGACTAAAACTCAAGACGCTTCCTTTATAGCTTAATTTTAATTCCTTTTTGTAACTACACCAAATAATTTCATTTCATTTGAGGTTTTTTCTATGTTTTTTGTACTTACATTTAGTTTTTTGTTTTATTATGATAACCCTGGTTATTGTAAAATCACAAGTTTTATATACACAGCTCTGTTCTTTTCACAGATGAGAGCAGGTTCACTCTGAGCATGTGTGACAGACGTGAGATGCCTTGGCAAACGTTATGATGCCTGCAACATAATCTGACAGGAGAACGGGGCACCAGTGGCAGACCTGCCAGTTCTGGTGTTGTCAGGTGAATGCCAGTTGAGCTGCAAGGTGTTGAGCTGTAAGTGCAGATCCCACTAAAGGACGTCAGGACCTCACCCTCATGGAGTCTGTTTCTGACAGTTTGGTCAGAAACGTGCCCATGAGAAGCCCACTGGAGGTCATTTTGTTCCACCTTGTACAGATACCGGCCCTGCTCCTGGGTTAATGTCCTTCCACAGAACCTGTCCAGCTCTCCTCATGTAATGGCCCATCTCCTGGTATCTCCTCCACACTCTTGAGACTGTACTGGGAGACACAGCAAACCTTCTTGTGACGCCACATATGGATGCGCTCTCTGGAGAGAGCTGGGCTACCTGTGCAACCCGAATGGGCTGCAGATACTGTCTCATTCCAGCTGTGACAACTAACAAAAAGGAAAACTAGAGAAAAGTCAGTCAGGAGAGATAAGGATATTATTTGGTCCCAGTGAATTACAAGGCTGGGCTAAATTGACCCCCTGCTGGGGTTATGCATCAGGGATTAAAAAAAATATATATATAAACATAAAAAAGCTGCAACTGATCAGTTAACTAGTGTATTTTATTAGCCTATTGTTGAAGTTAGCCTTTTTAAACATGCTTTCTTGCTGATATAGGCAGTAAAGAAGGAAGCCTCCAGGGATAAGTTTTGTGGTGGAAACCCTGCAGGTGTTTAACTCCAACATACTACAACTAAGCAATAATATCTTGAAAAGTAGCAAACACGAGTGGATTGGAATTGTCTAACTAACTGCAGCAGGAGATCTTTACAGTTTCTATCACAGTTTTACTGAATGCATTGCATGATTATTAGACAGTACAATATATTGTCTAATAATGTACAATGTGTACAACACATTTCCCTTTCATATTCTAACTGAGGGCACAATGCATGCTTTTGCAGGCCAGTAAAATTAGGCCTGACTTGTTTCCAAAAAAACACACCTACTGCCCCCAGTGACATACATACATACATGCACTTCAGATGTTATCATCCTGTTGAATGGTTATTAGTTGTAATCCATTCATTACATAGGGCTAGTAAGCAGGGACCTTCTGTGTGTTTACACATTCACATAACACAAAAAAGGTCCCTGGTTTGAGACCAGGAGGAGACACAAATCGCTTTGGGGTTGCATCAGGAATCCGGAGTAATAACCAATCATTGTAGTAGTAGTAAAATTCAGCTTTCTATGATTCTATGATTTTCTTTTCCTAGAATCATTGAGTTTGAAACTAGGCCAGCACCTCACATATTAATTTTTGTGGCTGGCGCTGTTTCAGTTTGGTCAAAACACGCAGGTGAGTTACATTTGCAATTTAAAACTGTGATGTCCTAGGCAGAGGCACCACTTGTCACCAGGGAAGGCAGAGAAGTGCTTGGGGCCCCAGGTCAATGAAAGGCCCCCAAAGGCCGACAATCCTTAAACTACAGCTGTGGCAATGTGCAAAGTTTGCAATGATGCCCCTCAATAAAAATGAAGAGGAATTATGCTTCTTGCATTGATAAAAGAAAAGATAAAAAGTACGAAGAGGACGAAAAAAGCAAGACAGTGGTAAGTGTAGCAGATAATAACAATTAAATATAATGCTAAATAACTAAATGCTGCTAATCTAGCCTTAACTGTTGGGGAGAGACACTTAAATAACATAACTTCCACTACCTATTACATTATACATGCGTTCCTTAAGCAATATTATTTGAAAACACTGTATACATGTTCATTGCTATGCAGATGATACCCGGTTATATTTATCTATGAAGCCAAATGACACAAATCAATTAGTTAAACTACATTTATGGCATTTATGTCTTTAAGACACAAAGGCCTGGATGGCCTGTAATTTTCTTCTCCTAAGTTCAGACAAAACTTAATTTTACTTGGGCCTGAAAAACTCAGAATCATGGTGTCTAACCAGATACTCTGGATGACATTACTTTGGCCTCCGGTAACACTGTGAGAAATCTTGGAGTCATTTTTGACCAGAATATGTCCTTCAACACAAATATTAAACAGATATGTAGGATTGTTTTTTCCATCTGATCAATATCTCTAAAATTAGAAACATCTTGCCTCAGAGTGATGCTGAAAAACTAGTTCATGCATTTATTACTTCTAGGCTGGACTGCTTTAATTCATTATTATAAGGGCTGTTCTAAAAATCCAAAACACTGCAGCAAGAATACTGACAGGGATGAGAAAGAGAAATCATATTTTCCCTATATTAACTTCTCTTCATTGGCTCCCTGTTATACTATTACTATGAGGGGACTCATGCCTAAATAGTCTTTGGATGAAAGATGTTCAGACACAAACCTTCCTCAGCTCATTACACACATGAGCTGAGGAAGGTGGGGAAGCAATGTGGCCTTCAAGTTAGTTCAATAGCTCTTGTTTATTTTTAGATACTGTATCATGATCAAAATTAAAGAACTAAATTTGAAAATATTATGTGACATATATTAACCAACAAACAGGTACGGCCAAGATTTTAAAATGTTGATGAAAAAATTTACTTTTTGTAAGATTGAGCAGGAACTAATAACTCATTTGTTTTATGGGTTTAAACATTGTATATGTTCTGAAGATGTAGCAGGACATGCTATTTGCAGGCCTGGCCACAAGGGGGGCGGCCACAGACTGGACTGAGTGCACTGAACCAGTTATAACCAGTTCAGTTATATGCTGCTTGTCTCTCTGTTCTGGGTTTGTTCAGATTCACAGTTGATTTACTGCTTGTGTCCCTGTGTGTACATCCTGAGAAATGTAAGTTACAATATTTATTGGTTAAGATTATGTAGATATTTGCAGGTTGAAATGGACAGTGGGTTTATCCATGCTAACAGCATTTAATAGCTATGTTATACTTGTTCTTGTAGATGTGAGAGTTTCTTATGGCTATACAACTTGGGTAGATAATTGCACTTGAGGCATGTGGGTTGTGAATTACAAGAATTGCATGCCAGTAGGCAGAATTTATAATCTATAGATGATCTATAGTGCTCAGCCCACTGCTGTACACACTGATGACTTACGACTGCAGAGCTCACTACAAGAACAACCTTGTGGTGAAGTTTGCAGATGACACAGCAGTGGTAGGACTTATCATCTACGAGGACGAGACAGCATATAGACTGAAGGTGGAGGACCTGATATGGTGGTGCGGGGACAACAACCTCATCCTCAGCATCCAGAAGACCAAAGAGATGGTTGTGGATTTCCGCAAGACTGGCACCTCCCCCCCTCTTCTCTACATAGATGGAGCAGCTGTGGAAATGGTCCCCTCCATCAGGTACCTCGGGGTACATCTGACTAACACCCTCACCTGGAGCATCAACACCACGGTTATTATTAAGAAGGCCTACCAGCGCCGCTATTTCCTGAGGAAACTGAAGAGAGCAGGACTGAATGTTGACATCCTCGGGTCCTTCTACAGCTGTGTGGTGGAGAGTGTCCTGACCTACTGCCTTACTGTGTGGTATGGCAGCTACACTGTGGCAGAGAAGGAGGCATTGGAGAGGGTGGTAAAATCTGCCCAGAGGATCACTGAGTGCAGTTTACCACCCATCAGGGACATCTACACCATCAGATGTAGAGAAAGAGCCACCTGTATCCTACGGGACCCCACCCACCCTGCACACGAACTGCTCACCCTCCTGCCCTCTGGAAGGAAGCTGCGCTGCATCCGGGCAAAAACATCCAGACTGAGAAACAGCTTCTACCCGAATGCAGTCAGACTGCTAAACTGCTCCACCCTCAACATTGAACACCTTGCATCTTAACAACACGGCCCGATGCTGCAACATGCCACTTGTGAATTGTTGCTGCTGTTACCTTGCACTGTGCACTGACCATCTTAAGTTGCTGCTGTTTCTGCCATTGTGCAATATTGTACACTTGTCAAGATCCGTTATTTATATTTTATATATTATATTTATATTTTAGTTTGCTTTTTATATTTTAGTATATTTGTATATTTTAGTTATTTTATATTAATTTTAGTTATTTATTCTAGTTTTATTCTACTGTGCTTACCTATTGTTTAGTAGCACGCTGCGCATACCGAGACCTGAGAAACTGTTTCGTTTGTATCATGTCAAATTATTGAATAACAATAAAGCTGAGTGTGAGTCTGAGTCTGAATTGTGTTTTAAACCCCTGTTATCCAGGTCTGAGTGATACTTCAAAAACATTTTGAGTTGTTCTTTCTCTGTAGCTTTAAATATGAATGCTTTCCTCATCATAATAATGATGTAATTCAGGTGTTTTCCTTCCACATCACCTCTTAAATCACCAGACATCACAGTTACAACTCTAAAAAAAGGACTGTAAGCAGAGATCCACCTTCAGGTTTATTCCAAAATAATGTTCCTTCCTTAATATCAAAATCTTCCTCCTGACAAAATCTTAATAAAGCACACTGTTAATCGCTCAGTTTTTAGGCATTTTCCTAATAGACAAGTATCTGTTTTAAATTCTTTATTTATTTAAATTCTAAAGGAGACATCAAATGTAGTTTATATATACCTGACAATATTAAAAACTATAAACTTTAAAAGCTGCACTAATCAGTAATCTTATTATGAAAGCGTCAAAGGACTGTGGTTTAAAACTTTGCACACCGACAGTATTCATGATATTTTTTTGAAGAATTAACATCTCATGTTTACGTTTATCAGTAATTGTTCCTGTGGCAGCAGTGTGGTGATGACAGTAACACTGAGCTGAGAAAGAGAAGTTCGTACAACACAGGACAAACTATGCAATGGGTGGTTGTGCTGACTTCAAGTGTTGAGTTTGCCTGTACCCCTGGATCACAGTTTGTTTTAAATTTGGGGGGTTACGTTTTGATACAGTACTGTGGATAAGTCTTGAGCCACCCCCTCATTTCTTCATATTTTGTTTCCAAGCAACCAGACTTTGTCATTTTTAAAGTGATCTTGAGCAGTAGTTCTCCAGGCTTTCTGAATGTCTGTCAGAGTTTTTCTTTGGACATTGGCTGTTTTTTCACTCATTTTAAGTCCAGTCCTTGTGTCTGACCATTTTCAGAGGGATGTTTTTTTGTTTGTTAAGCCACCTAACATTGACCCATGAATCATTCAAACATAAAGAAGGTGCCTAACTCAAGGGATGAACCAGTGTTGTGTCTACACATAACAGATGACTTAGCAACGAAACAATTTGAACACATCAAAAAAACACATCATTTGATCCCAGTATCTAGGGAACAAATATGTAGGTATGTAAGTATGTAGGGGAAAGAAATGAGGGGTGGTTCGACTACTGCACTGTAACACTATAATCTGATTTGATATCTTTAATATTTGACGCCCTGAGAGTCTGAACGGGTTCCTTCATCACAGGGGAGCGAATGCACGGCCATTTGAAGGACATTTTTGTAAATCTGCCTCGGTTCCTGCTCTAAAGAACGGGGAGCGTGCTGAGAGAAGGCTCTGCCACCTGTAGGTTTGAGGTACCTGTCATCTTCATACCAGCTGCTGCCTGCAGCTGATGACTGGTTTAAAATTAGTGGGCACATGGTAGTGAGTGTGGTGCACAGAGGTCCGATCTGACCAGAATTAGAAGCATGTATGTGAGGTACTTATCTTCTCTGAGAACCCAGGCACACAAACACACCTCTCTCTGTTTGATTTCAGTCCACCTTGATGTCCTGTTGGATCAGTCTGGCATTGAATGTCAGGCAAAAATGTGTGTGTGTCTGAATCACAGCACAGGAATCCGTTATGTACTCCTAAAGCCCACATTTTCAGGTTATTGATTTTATAACCTTGGTGTTTGTGTGTGATTCTTCTTTTTCGTGCTGAAAGTAGAGCTTCTGTCTATAAATTCTCTGAGATTTTTTTAGAATTTTAATGTGAATTGTCAGCTTCATCTCAAGCTGAAGGGGGCCTACAGGGAGAGACTGAGGTAAGGATGTGAAAACAATGGGAAGTTAGTGCAGAGTCTGTGACACTCAGCTAATAGAGGCAGTTAAGGTACTTTAATGCCTGTAGAGCTCATTGATGCAATTTGTGAACCACACTCCTCCTCTGAGACATAACTCCGTGAAATAGGAGCACACAGACATGATGCACATATTTCTAGATTCAGTTTCAGTTCAATGTTCATCCCAAAGTAATCCAGCAATAGATGTATAGTGATAGTACAATGCTATAATAACATAAATACTGTATGTATGTTGGACTGTTTGTTTTTATGTTTGTATTCACATGTTGGGTCTTAGGCCTCAGTCACACAGGCCTAGATACTGGTTGGTGACCCCCTGGCAACCACTGGTTGCTAGGGAAAAGTAAGTACTCTCCAACTGGTCTCTAGGCCTGTGTGACTGAGGTCTTAAAAAACTAACCAAGGACAAGTTCTGCAAATTAGCTGGGGCTAGACACCCTACGTACTGGTTGGTTGCTTTTCACTAAAAATCTAGCAATGTTTATTTGTTATTCGACCCTGTTAAACAAAACCACTGCCTGTGTCAAGACACCTGTTAATAGATGAGTTACAGCCCCCATACAGTTGTTATGAATTGGGAAATTAGCTATAGAGACCAAAACTGTTTTTGTAGCAGACTGTAAACATGTTTATTTCTGCTGTAATTTTTGCCTCTTGAAGCCTTGTCTTCACTTTTCAGCCCTGAAGGTGGCCACTTGGCTAAAATCCTCATTCAGAGGCTGAATTTTTCTTCTAACTCACCTGTTTCAGTGGTATTAAAGCTTGTACTTTATTAGTGGAGTGTCTTCTTTGTCATGTGGATGACGACACAGGCTGCTAGCTGTCTGGTAGGCTTCACCTGAGGTAATTGGAGTCCCTGAACTGGACCTCTCTGCTGTGTTTTGTGCTGTTGGAGCCTTTTGCAGCATTTTTGGAATTATCTGACAAATAATATGGCTTTAATCTGTGTCTGCATGATGCACCTGTCAGTTTATGGAAGTAGCTTGCTAACCAAAGTTGCTAGCCTTTGCTGATAATTCTCCACTCTCTCATCCAAATGCCAAACTCAAGGCTTCACAAAGGGATTCCTCGAAATACTGAGTGACTATGTCCATCTTCATTATAGTCTGCGATAGGCACAGGCAGAGGAGAGAAACTGACCCAGAATGCTGAGATTTCATGAGAGGATCAACATGATAATTTGGTTTTGTGCCTCTAACTGCACATTTGGGTAAGGGATTAGTGGAAGATGTCTGTTTTGCATCAAAGTGGAGAGTTGTACTAGCTGGAGAGGTCTGGTTAGAGCCAAGGATCTCATGAGAGCATGGAGAGTTTTATACTGAACCTGTAGGGATAAAAAACAGTTTCAAGGTAAGATAGCTCACACTGTTTCATGTCTTTATCAAACAGAGTTAACATTTATTTAGCTCTGTGTTTAGACAACCTTTACTCAAAGTGAGGTGCAAATAGTTTGGTGGCTGTTAGTACATGGGTGAGCCGCCCAAGTGAAGCCTGTGCTTTACTTGAAGATTCCCATTTTATGCTACTTTACATCCTGCTCCATTGTACTTCTGAGGGAAATGTTGACCTTTAAAAAGAAATTTATTAGCTTAAAAAAATACAAAACGAGCTAACCAGTGATTTCTAACCTTTGTGCCAAAGAACTTTCTTTGAGTTCAGAAATCTTTTGATTTTTGCAAGTTTCACTAAAAAAAGATTTCCCCTTTAAACTTCTTAAATGGTTTCATTAAATAACTCTTCAAGGACCAAGCAGATCAAATCATTCACTATTTCAAAAGGAATGAAAAAGATTAAAGAAAAAGCCAAGAATGAATACAGACTTTTGAGGCACAGTTTAGTTTTTCTCCTCTACAAATTCAGTCCTCTCAAAACGCCTCAGATTCAGATTGTGGCCTTATAAAAGGTTCCAAGTATGGGAACCAGATGAACACCCACAACAATAAACTGACATACTTATGCATCGCTATTAAAAGGCTAATTAATTGCAAACCTTGAGGCACACTATATGCTGTTCATTGGGCTTCTTTAAGAATCCCAATCAAGATTTTCTGCATATAACTAGTCCTGCAGCTTCGACAAAACCCCCACAAAAGTTATATTAGGATGTGCGGCTCGATCAGGAATAGTATGCTATGACTTTTGGTAGCAATTCCTTGCCTCACAGTCCATGCACTCATCAGGAATGTGCTTACTGAGGCCTTTTTCCCATAGACTTCTATAGGACCAGAAGTCTTTTTGCAACCACAGGTATCACAGGCCCTAGAGTTAGAGCTCAGTGCTCAAAAACAGCTGAAAAAAGTCTAGTGCTGAGCACTGATAGTGCAGCTTTTAGGAAAAGAAACTTGCTCAAAAGCAGAGATCCTTGAAAAAGATCTCTCTTTTGAGGGCTCAAATGGAAAATGTGGAGGAAGGACTGAAAGAGTTGAATGAAGCTCTCCTGAAGCAGGAGGAAGATGTGAAGAAGGTTGAGTTTTCCCATCGATCTCGACATGGAAGAGAGGACGACATGGAAGAGACCAGGAGGATCACGACTGCACAGAGCGAGGCTGAGGATCTTCTGTAGACTTTATGGGGAAGAAAACTGCACTGGAAGAGGAGGTGAACAAATACAAAGCCTTCTGTTTCATTCAAATAAATGAGCAGAAAAAGCTGCTGGTGGCTCTGAAGGAAGCTGAAGAGCAGCTTGAAGTTCAGCAGCTTCAGTTGCAGCAGGATTGTGTTTCCTCTTAGCCGTGATGGAAACATCACAGGCCTCTTCCCAACTTCAGGAGGAGGAGGATGAAAACCAGAAATTTAAAGGCTGATCTACAGAACATCAACAAAGGTCTGCCCTAGACCGTAGGAGGCATCCAGGTGGCATCCTGGTCAGATGTCTGAACCACCTCAACTGGCTCCTTTCTATGTGGAGTAACAGCTCTACTCTGAGCTCCTCCTGAATGACTGAGCTCCTCATGAAACACATGGGGCCGCCCTCCTCAGCTCATTTTACCCATCTGACAGAATCGCCAGTCGATTTACTAGCAGACAATCCCCTCACTTTTATTTTGAAAGTTAAGCCGCTGCCAACCAGCTAATCTCAGTCCTTCCTGTATCGTGTTTCCATTTGGGTTGTCTCACTGGCACACTCACACAGAGTCTAGAAGGAGTAGATACGTCTGCCACCATTCGCCTGAAACTATAAATTCCTGTTCAGAATTTTTTTAGTTCCAGGTCTTTGGTTTTATCACCTGTTTAATTTCACCGTTACCTTGAGTACAGGACAGTTTCACTCCCATTGTGCTCTGATTCAATTACTGATCAATTGTACATCCTTGTTAGCCTAATTATGTAATAATTATTAGACAGAATCTTTGTCCTCACACGGATGAACGAGGAAGGGTCAGCTGCATTACAACCAACTCATAACAGGGGTTTTTATCCATTAGTCACAATTACTGTGCAGCTTAATTTCCTGATAGGACATAATTTGTTTCTGTGCACTCTGAACACAGATTCACTGGTAACACCTGATGGTGGATGGCGACATGGTGACTATGTTGGTCATGATGGAAATGAGGATGATGAGGAGGAGGTTGGGGATGGTGTTGTGAGGATGAATAGGACATAAAAATACATATTTATATAGCGAACCTGCTCCTGGTTAATCTAAGGATTGCAATAATGACTATTAGGATTGGCAGACACTGTATTATGCTGTAAATGTCCTGTAATGTTGACCAATTTTGCTTTTCCTTGTTTTCTGATATATATATACTGTCATAAAGATGGATGTTCCAAAGTTTCAAATAATTTATGTACATGAATAACCCCCATGAGCCAAAAGCTCAGGCTTCAGACTGATTCACACAGTTTTTCCTACTCTTGGATCTGTATGATGTCATAGAGAGGGGATTTTCCTAATATGGTCATCTCAGAGTCACAAAGACAGGTCGTTTCCCACCTGTCTCCTGTTACCCATCAGCCCTCAGTTTGTATATACACTCACCACCACTTTATTAGGTACACCTGTTTAACTGCTCGTCAACACAAATATCAAATCAGCCAATCATGTGGCAGCAACTTCATGCATTCAGGCATGTAGACATGGCCAGGACGACCTGCTGAAGTTCAAACTGAGCATCAAAATGGGGAAGAAAGGTAATTTAAGTGACTTTGAATGTGGCATGGTTGTTGATGCCAGACGGGTGTAAACAACATGAAAAGCTTGGATCCATCCATCGAGTGGTTCAGCCTGCTGCTGGTGGTGTAATAATGTGGGGGATATTTTCTTGGCACACTTTGGGCCCCTTAGTACCGACTGAACATCGTTAATCGCCACAGCCTACCAGAGTGTTGCTGCTGACCACGTCCATCCCTTTATGAGCACAGTGGACCATCTTCTGATGGCTGCTTCCAGCAGGATAACACAATGTCACAAAGTTCAGATCATCTCAAACTGGTTTCTTGAACATGACAGTGAGCTCACTGTACTCAAATGGCCTCCACAGTCACCAGATCTCAGTGCAGCAGAGCACCTTTGGGATGTGGGAGATTCACATCATGGATGTGCAGCTGACAAATCTGCAGCAACTGTGTGATGCTGTCATGTCAATATGAACCAAAATCTCTGAGGAATTTTTCCAGCACCTTGCTGAATCTGTGCCATGAAGAATTAAAGCAGCTCTGAAGGCAAAAGGGGGTCCAAACCAGTGAGTGTAAATCTGGCCCTTGATGTGATTCTCATTTTCCCTTTAGTAAAGATGAGTAATGCCCCAGAGTTACTCAGTTTTCTCCCCACGTTTCTTGTTCAAATAAGCTGAAAAGTGTACCTAATATTTGGGGAAATTAAGCTCTTAAGTGAGGGCTTGAATGGGCTGTGAATAATGAGAAAAACACTGAAAAAAAACTCCTCACTTTTTCTCTGTAATCTGCATCAGTTGAGTTTTTGCATATTGTCTCAGAATAAGCCTACTTTCCATTTCTAAACCATAAATTCATGAGCACAGTAGTATTTTGCAGAATTAGAGAAAAAAATTTGAGAAGAAGATTGTGTTTTTAACCAAAGTGAGATTCACTGGATCTCCCTGCTTCAGTCTCATCATGTATTAAACCTGTTTATTATAAAAATTTAGCTTTATTGCCGTTTTTAGGCTGTTTATTGGAAGCTTTCACCCTCCAGCAAAGCCGCTGCCGATACGACGAACACAGTTTGAGTTTGGTTCGTTGAGTTTTAGCTTCTCATTTCACATTCTACGATAAAAAAAGGTGCATAGAGAAAAATTATGTTTCTGGAAAAGGAAAAAGTGTACGTCTGAGACTAAAACTCGACAGCCTTGAATGATTTTTAATCAGGCGACGTGTAATGACACTCCTCGGTGTGTGATAGTCTTTTATGCAAACAGTTTGCTTGTACTTAATTTCAGCAGGAGTTGTGTGGTCTGTTCAGAGCACACTCCATCTCTACACCCTCCTCCACTTATTACCAACAGACTAGAATATTGATGTACATATAAATATTGATGAGCACAGATATAAAGTGGATTTTCTGTTTTTTATGGCTCAGATTCAAGGCAGTATTTTTATTTCTCACTTTATTGCATCCAGATTTAAAAAGTGAAAAGAAGGAAGGAGTTTTTATTCTGTATTACTAATTGTATTATAATTCTTCAAGAAGCACCTGACCATAATTTAAAAACTTCAATATTTACTAATATAAAATTCATAAGTGCTCGGGCATAAACAACAATTCAAGCAGCTGCAGAGTGGACTTCATCATCTTCATAATGGAATATTACATTTTACTGAATATTGCTTTCAGGTCATGACTGTTATCGACTGCAGGCTGCAGGGATGATCCCAGTTTGCATCTGAATATTGTTATTGTGGCCGGCTGCAGATTCCACTCCGATGTCGCCCCTGTCCTGAACGCTGATGTCAGTGCTTTCTCATTCTTTCCTCTGCTCCACTTTACCTTGAAATAGCTTTTAAATCCTGGCTGGGCTCTGCGACTTTGGAGAGTAATTAAAAACAGAGAACATCCTTCTTAAATTGTCCACACATCACATCCAGGACAGAAGGTTAATTGCTTGAGAGCCAGCATTTGTGAAATGAATATTAATTCTGTTGTGCTGCCTTCGGCTTTTGGCCTGTGACCTTTGACCTTTGTGGCCACTTGTGATGGGACTTGAGAAAAACAAGAGAGCTGGGACTCAGGATTATTTCCATGTGTTAGTGCTTAGTAAATATAAATCATGTGGATATGATATGAACCTTTGTAATGTTTGAGTGAATGTGACAGTAATCTTCAGGTGAAATACAAAACAGCAGCTCTCAAATTGTGGGAAAAGGAGAACTTCTAACATCAGGGTTTTCCTGCATACAAAAAGTAGACACTAAAAGGGTAGTTTTTAGTTCCTAAACTTAACCAGGAAGTGGAAGTGAAAACAGAGTGGAAAAACAAGAAGAAGAACAACAAAAAGAGAGCACAAAGGTCCCAACAGGATGCAAATCAGGGTCTCCTGGCTGACAAACCTGCAAATTATGCCACTGTCACCCGTCCAGCCTCCTAATGCTGACTCTACAGGTCTCCAAAAGTGTATCGTTAGCTCTCAACAACCGGTATTTTCATAATCTGTGCATCTAATACAGGAGGTGTCTGTCAAATTTGCAAAATAGGAACAACTGATAGGTTAGGCACCACAGACTCATTGCCTTAACTAAATGGGGACCCCTTCCTGATTTCTTAGTTTTTTGCATATTTGTCACACTTAAATGTTTCAGATCATCAAACAATTTTAATATTAGTCAAAGATAACCTGAGTAAATACAAAATGCAGTTTTTAAATGATGATTTCATTTATTAAGGGAAAAAAGATATCCGAACCTACCTGCCCCTCTGTGAAAAAGTAATTGTCCCCTAAACCTAATAACTGGCTTTGGCAGCAAGAACTGCAATCAAGCATTTGTGATAACTGGCAATGAGTCTTTCACATCACTGTGGAGGAATTTTGGCCCACTCATCTTTGCAGAATTGTTTTAATTCAGCCACAATTCAGGGTTTTCGAGCATGAACGGTCTGTTTAAGGTCACGCCAAAGCATCTCAGTCAGATTTATATCCAGACTTTGACTAGACCACTCCAAAACCTTCATTTTGTTTTTTTGAGTCATCCAGAGGTGGACTTGCTGGTGTGTTTTGGGTCATTGTCCTGCTGCATATCCCAAGCGCTCTTGAGCTTCAGGGAACAAACTGATGACCAGACATTGGAACTCTCGTTGGAACTCTCCCATGGAGGCCATTTT
>VUQI01060866.1:0-15400 GCA_015106735.1 Paratilapia polleni
AGGAGTTGGGCTCGGCCCCTTAGTTCCAGTGAAAGGAACTCTTAATGCTTCAGCATACCAAGACATTTTGGACAATTTATGCTCCCAACTTTGTGGGAACAGTTTGGGGATGGCCCCTTCCTGTTCCAACATGACTGCGCACCAGTGCACAAAGCCAGGTCCATAAAGACATGGATGAACGAGTTTGGTGTGGAAGAACTTGACTGGCCTGCACAGAGTCCTGACCTCAACCAGATAGAACACCTTTGGGATGAATTAGAGCGGAGACTGTGAGCCAGGCCTTCTCGTCCAACATCAGTGTCTGACCTCACAAATGCGCTTCTGGAAGAATGGTCAAAAATTCCCATAAACACACTCCTAAACCTTGTGGAAAGCCTTCCCAGAAGAGTTGAAGCTGTTATAGCTGCAAAGGGTGGGTCAACATCATATTAAATTAAGAATGGGATGTCACTCAAGTTCATATGCATGTCATGGCAGACAAGCAAATACTTTTGGCAATATAGAGTAAATTGGTATAATTAGGAGAACATGCAGTGTCCATGCTAACTCCCTAATATTGTGGATGAAAAGAAACTTTGATTTTAAAATAATTCTTGTTCAAAACCAATTCAATTAGTTCAACCAAAAAGCCAGAGGGGGGTCGAGGCATAGAAATTATACCTCCTCCTAAAAGAGGCAGTGATTGAGAAAGATTATTGCTACAAAGGGAAGCATAGTGGATTCATGCACTACATACAGAAAGCCCTAAAAACTTGAATGAAGAATGAATGAAGTTATAATTCTAATTATATGGGTGCATCTTTCTTGTGATATTTCATGTTTTTTTTTCCACTTAGTTACAGAATGTTTATGCATTTTCTAATGTCTGTTAACTTTAGTGGAAATATTTTTTTCCTATATATTTTTTCTGTTTCTAATGTTTTTAATATTATTGTGTACAATGGTACTGTATTGATACTATTCTTATAAGATTGTAAAAGTACATTATGATTGTTGGTGCATGTCAGCTACCTTTGGAGTGGTTTTCTCTGCAGATGTTTTTCATTATGTAATTAGAACTCTGCGTTTTGATTGGTATTGGAATCTCACCTGCCTTTTATATATTGCGATTGTTGTTTGTCTTAAGCTACACTAATGATGGCTTATTGCTGCAACGTGTCCGTCTTTTTGCCCCTTAATAAATACAGTGAAGTATTTTTTCAGAGTGCCAGTCTTGTTGTTGCCTCTCCAGTGCACCTGTTGTCACTGACTTGCACAAAAGCATGTAAATGGATTAACAATGGTTTATGCATCCTAACTGGACATATTAAGATCCCTGAAGTTTAACTGACTTTGTGTTACAAAGTGTTCCCTTAATTTTTTTGAGCAGTGTAAATGCCAATTAATTCATCAAAGACTAAACTAAGTAAGAGTAAAAATCAGAGAACGCTGGATGGAAAACCTGATTTACAGTAATTACAGACAGTGGTTACATCGGTGCTGTGAAACTCAGTTTGGGCTTCAGTGTCAGCTAACTAGCCTTATTACCGTGATGTTGCATTTAGATTAGTTACATGTGTGTTTTATGTTATAAATCGGACAAAGAGGTTTGTAAGTTGTAAGTTAGATTTTTTCCCAGTCAAAAGTAAAACCCGTGAAACTGATCCAGTGCTTAAAATTCTGCCATAAAATGGCTGTTTCCTAAGATAGAAATGATGCCCATCTTGAAGAATTGTGAAATTTTGAATAATTCAAGTGGCTAATGGGATTTTTCACATTAATTACTCAAGAGGGACAAACACACAAATTTTGGCACTTTTATCCACTTTTGAAATATTTTTACAATTACCTGCTGCACTGTGTAGACTGTTCCACGACATTTATTAGGGAACATTTACAGCTGCAATCAAATACCACCTATTCGTTGCTTTTTTTTCCCCTTCCATTTTTATAATGAATCAACAAAATGTTTCTGTGGGTTTACAACACCTCACACATTGCCTGCTACTTACACTAGGACATATTTGCTATCCCTTATCATGCATGTCATTGCAGGACATCTTTGATAAACTCATCTTTTTTTTACCAGCAGGTATCACTGACATAAAAAAAATAAAAAAACAATTATTGTGATGAAAATAAGTAAAGAGAACTGTGTGAGGAGAACTAGTTTAACAGGGTTTTGCATGTGTTATTTTTGAGTAAGTCTCATGTCTCCCCAGAGATGAGGACTGTTTACGGATCATCAAGGTTCAAGTTCATAAAAGGCAGGTGTATGGCTGCATCTTCCTATTATTGGCTGTGTCTGTCTTCATCTTCAAGAATAAGAAGGACATCCTGGAGGTGATGGCTTGGTTTTGATTTGTTTTGCAAATATTTTATTTTGAAACATAAGACAGTAAACAGCAGAACAAGACATGGGAACAGAACAGTTAAAAAAAATAACACCTTGGTATAAACATTAAGATGAATGTGTTTGTTGTGTGTGTGGGTGGGGGCTTTGTGGATATGCACAGTTATAGCCATTCTTAAAGCTGGTATTTGAAAAGCAGGGACAAGAGGAGAAAAAAGCAACAAAAAAGTAAAAGAAATAATAAATAAGTAAATTAGGTTATGTGTATATATACATTCATACAAGAAATGGTAGTAAAGGGAGCTACCGAGGGAGAGACCCGTACAATGTCTGTGTCCGTCACAAGCTACATGTGCCGTTGTGATACAGGATACAGTCCTCATTGGGAGCTGTTATTGTAGACCATGACTGGTATTCCTTTCCAGTTATATATAGCTTTGAGTCACCCCTAGGCCCCTAACATACCGACTGTAACTACAGTGAAAACAGATTTTGTTTCAGCTGTTACAAGATCTTTTAGTTGCAAACCACAAATCTGTGTAGGCTTTTCCACAAGCCCTTTTCCACAAACATTGTACAGGTCAAAGTGTAAGCTGACTAGATTTTTCTGAAGAGTCAGAAAAATCTGTAATGCAGTCCTAGAGAGCTACAGGTGGTCTGACTTGACATGACCGTTAAAACCAACTTAGCCTATCTTTGCAGTCGATTATGCATTTGAGTTCCAGATGGAACTGGAGAATGAATATCTCTCCTTGCCACCAGCAGAGAACCACAAACAATGTTGCAGATACCTGCATGAATTTGCAATGCCAGTGAAACAACATCTGTCTGCCTTTAGTCTATCTGCGGTGCTCAGAAAAACACCAACTTGCGTATCTGTCACTTATTAAACTGTGTACAAGAGAACTTGAGAAAACTTGATCAACAGTGGAAAGTGTTAGCTTACCTTCGTGGGAGAATAGTTTCTCTATTCTCCCACGAAAGTAAGCGAATACTTGCAATACACTGGCAATATAGTGTACATCCCAGTCTCAAACATATGCACCAGTGTTTCACAACTTTTAGTTTTTAGTTTAGTTCTAGTTCAATATAATAACCTTGTTCCTTACATTATTATCATTAATGTTTTCTTTAGGAGTGGATTCTACAGAGGCATGGTGGGTCCATTACCAGATCCCTGCATGTTCAGAATAATGGAGGCGTATGCAAAATTTAATATTGAGGACAGGCCACTTGTGACCACGATGAACATGGGCCCAGACAAGCCCCTTGTGGAAAGTGCCTTTGAACACAAAAAGGCAGAGGGAAAAAAAATCTGAGACATTCCATACAAAACGTCAAAAATGGCCTGGAGAAAATTATTGGCACCCTCAACTTAATAAAGCATTTGTGATTGCAACAAATACCTGTATTTGAAAAATGAACAATGAAAACATAAGCAAAAAGAAAAACAGATTTTTCCGGCTGGCTTGAATAACAAAATGTTTGACATTTTATTTGCAATGCAGACATTTTATGAATTTGTTTCAACATTTCACTTTTGTATGAAATCAATAATGTGTTATTCTAGCAATGTATCAATTGATTTTTTTTTTTTAAAAACACATTAAAACATTGAATTTGTTGAGAACTTAATTACATATTAAGTACATACAACTCCATTCCTAGCATAGTGGTATGCAATTAGACAATAACACAAGTGAGGGAAGAAAATGACAAATGTTGATATTTTGGATGTAAAACAAAAAAATTCACAAGAATGTAACTTAAGATTTTAAAACAATTTAGTGTTTTACTTTATAATTTTGATAAATTTGAATCTGCATAGTAATATAATTTAGTAGTATTATATAATGGCATTATTAATATTCAACATTTGCAGTGAATTAGAACTATCAATATCTAGAACTCAACTATCAGCACTCAAGCGTCGGTTCTATAATGAGGTTTTGTCAGCTGAGAAGGCAGAAATTCTACAGTAGTGTCCTCAGCTGCAGGTCATTTTCCATAAGCTACTTGCACCATATACTGGTGTCTTGTGACAAGTCCATCTAGTCTCACTTAACCCATTTTTTAACTAATGCTGTGTTCTGGTAATTTGACAGTATACATGCTACTGGAAACAGTTGGTTGATGTTGTAGACATGTGATGAGGTGATGATGCCATTAAAAAGTTTGTTCTGTTTTATAATGACTCGCTTGATTCGCTTGACATGTACTCTCAATCTAGTTATGGCCTGTGTCTCCTTAAACTGGTATGCTGGCATCTGCTTCTGCTTAGATAGAAAAGGTGGGCAGTACACCTTGCATTTACAACAATCGCTGATTAGGAAGCCCTTATCTACCATCACTGCCATGTTTTCAGTCAACTTCTCAGCGATGCCTGATTGTTTGAATATCTCCTTATCACTAACCGAACCACCATACAGATCAGAGATGAATGTCACTGCACCATGTGGAGCTATGCCAACCAAGGCTTTTATGGTACAGTGGGATTTGTATGAAGAGTACATTTCACTCTGGAGAAGTGGTGAAGATGGTGTTTGACACCTCAGCTCTGTACAGTCTAGGATCACCTGGGTGTCTGGGAAATCTTTGAATTCCTCAGGGAGGTAAGTTTGCACTTCTGCACGTGTAAGCCAGATGCTCTCAGACCCCAGTGCAGTGGCAAGAAAACTTGTCCATGTTGCAATGATGCGGCTCACTGTGGACTGGTGTATGTTGAATCGATGTGCCAGGTCCCTCTCCTTCAAACTAACCGACAGGAAAACAAGGAGAAGAAAGAACTCATCGATTGGCATGAGCCGCTGCCTCTGGGAAGTTAAAATAAAAGGTAAAAATGTTACTCCTTAAGCTACTAACTAGTAAGATTATGCTTTTTATGGCTAAATGTTTTCTAATGATTATGCATACCATACCATGAGGGAAAATGTGAGGTGCTTTAGTACACAGGTAAAGGATGCTGAGTCGTTTAGCATGTAGACCTACACAAATGCAATGACATTACACCCCTAGCCCTAACTACCAACAAACCCCATAACCTACCGTTTATTAGCGAGCAGGTGTCACCACTTCTTCATTCCTTTTGGCAGCTGATTTGGCTCTTGAGACCCAGACCATTTTAATGTTAACATCACATAATGTCATCAAAATAATGTCAGCTGTGACAACTAAGCCAATGTCTCATATGGTATGATACCTAACATTTATTTTATCTATAGCGTTAGGATATTGTTTAAATACTACTGCATCTACATGAACATCCAATGGATAGACAGAAGGTAAATATGTACTTTTTTTCATTAAGACTGGAAACACTTTTTAATTTAACTAATATTGACCTTGGTATACTTAAAACAGTTAGCTTGAACAGAACCTAGATGTACCTGGTATAGAATTGGATATCAGCGTTGGAGCCAGCAAACCGCTGTAACCCAAACTCTTGCTGGACGTGTAACTCCTGTATTTCCTTCCTCAGACCCTCTACCTCTTTTGACAGGTCTTCTGTAGCTGATGCAGACATGTTCAATGCAGATAGTTCAGGGGCTGAGCAGTAGTCATGATCTTTTGTGAGACTGTGCTGTTCTTGCTCGTCAGGAGGGGCTGGTTCAGTGGGTCGCTCCGTTCTCTCCCAAACACTCTGCCACTGTGGTTTAACTTTATAGTTATTCCACTCAAAAACCATTGGTACAGCACCTTTAATGAGCCTTCTTCAACCATCAGGGGTTGTTGGCTCTATGAGTTGATCGGTGGCAAAGTATCTACTGTAGACCTTGGTGTGAGATGTAATGGTGAAATGATCCCAGCGTATGTTTATCAGCCACTGTCTTCCTAAGTCGGAATGGGTCGGAAAGCCATGGAGACTTAGTATGCCATTAACTTTTGATGAAGCCAAACAAAGTGGGACACAGCAGTGCTCGGAGTATTTCTTCTCCTGTTTCTGAAAATGTTCTGTTTTAAATACTTTCCTTCATGTGCTCATCCTGAATTTTCAAAAACATCACTAGCAAGAGCTAAACAAACATACCGGAAACAACCAAGCAGTATTGTTTGGAAACGGAAGTATGTCACAAACCCTAGTGCAACTAGTCTATTATATTACGAGTATTAGTTTGTGTTACATTACTGAGTTTTAGTTCCCGTTGGGATTTCTTTATTGTTCATGTGAGTTAATGTCAGCAACGAGTTTCAGTCTTTATAATTTTGACTTTAGTTCCTGCTTTGATTGTCTCGGAGTAGTCTTTGGTCCTTTCCTGTCTTACTTTAGTAGTTGGGTTTCTCTTGTGTCAAGCTTTGGGTTTTACTTCCTGTCTGATTGTCTTCACCTGTGTTTATTACTTTTAGCTGTGCCTTGTTCCCCACCTGTTTGTCCTCCCCAACCAGTCCTCAGTGTATTTATACTCTTGCCTCCCCTTTGTCTTTTGTAAAGATGTCTGTTTAAAGATGTCAGTGATCTGTGATGCCTTGTTTGAGTTTCTGTGATATTTCCCAGTATTTATTCCAGCTCCTTGCATTTAGTTTTGTTGTTGTTGTTGTTGTTGTTGTTTTTGTTGTTTTTGTTTGTTTTTTTGGATAACTGCTTTGTGTTCCTTTTTGTATTTAGTTATTCTTGGACTTTCATCAACTATTAAAGTGTTTTTTCTTTTTTTTACTGTAAGTCACCAGACCTTGTACAGGTCAAACTGTAAGCTGAAAAGATTTTACTTTAGTAAATGTATAGCTTATTTACACATATCCATTGTGAGTATATTATTAAAATGTGAATGAATGCATTTGTAACACGGGACTCTATTATACTGTGTTCCAAGTATCAGAGTTTGTTCTAGGCACATAAAAGGTAATAAAATTTAAAGAAAACACAACATAATACATTACAACATGAAAAATAATAATACATACTTGCATGAATCACAGCAGTGATGGCACACCATGATTTGTAACAAAACATAATGATGTTTGACATTTATGATTCTCAGCTTCCTTGTTGATTTTTTATTTTACAACTTGCATCATGGAACAAGCTGATGTTTTGTGCATTCAGTTGTATTGCACATCTTCATTCAGTGATTCATTCATTCTTTTGAAGAATGAGCTGATATGTGTCATACATTTGGATTAGTACAAGTAAAAAAATGGAAGTAGGAAATACCATCTCAAGAGGAGTCTTTAATTATACAGCATTAACTACAGATTAATTATACTTCATTTGTTTGCATTTTCATCATCACCATGCTTTCCCTTTTCCAGTTTCAGAATAAAGTGAAGGATACCCATCTGTATCCCAAGAGCTAGCACTGTCACTCCACCTGCTGACATGCAGTATGACTTCTCCAAGTTAAAACCACTGTCCTCTAAGGAGGCTCTTGAAGAACACCTCCTACTAGAGTTAGTTGCTTGGCCTGAAATACCACCTTTACCATCTCACCTTTCCCTGAACAAGACCAGTGATCCAGCCCACAGCACTTTCACCATTCTCCCAGGGAGGGGAGGGGGACAGTGGCACATAGGGGATAAGCTGGAAGTTATGATCAAAATGTACGACTTCCAGGGCTGTCCAAAGAAGTCTGGAGGAGACATCTTACTCACCCGGTTGCACAACCTGACTCTTGGTGCAGGTGTGGCAGGGATAGTGAAGTATTATCTCAATGGCTGTTACTCTATTGTTTTGTCTTTACTCTGCGAACGAAGCATACAAGTTGAGGTGATAAAACTTAAGGTTTTATTACTATGCACTAATTGTTCAGAGTTTATTTAAATAACTGTTGTTGCTAGCAGACTAAATAACCTCAGATAAGGAGGTAATCAAGGCTAAATTTCATAAGTTGGTTTAAAACTGACTTTGTAAAGTTTCAAGCTTGTAAAATGAGTCTCTTATGGAATGCACTTCAAGGTTACATAGTCTCCCACCTTACCATGGTGGAGGGGTTTGTGTGTCTCCCAGTGGCTATGTTTGCCCAGGAGGGTCTCACAAGGCAAACTGGTCCTGGGTGAGGGGCCAGACAAAGAGCGATTCACATGACCCCTATGAAAAAGAAAAGCTCAAAGGACCAGTTTACCCTGCCCGGGTTAGGGTTCCTGGGGCCCCACTCTGGAGCAAGGCCTGGGAGGGAGCTCGAGATAGAGCACCTGGTGACTGGGCCTTAGCCTGGCCAAGTGCAGCCCAAAGAGGAAACATGCACAGCAGAGGTTGGATGCAATGTGTGTTGGGCGGTGGTCAGGGGCACAGGCCCTGGCACTCCAATCCCCAGCTATTGAAGCTGGCTATTGGGACATGGAACATCACATCTTTGAAGGGGAAGGAGCCTGGGCTAGTGCATGAGGTTGAGAGATACCAGCCAGTTATAGTCTGGCTCACCTCAACACATGGCTTGGGCTCTGGAACCAGTCTCCTGGAGAGGGGCTGGACTCTGTTCCAGTCTGGAGCTGTCCTTGGCGAGAGGCGGCAGACAGGGGTGGGTATTCTTGTATCCCCTCCACTCGCTGCCTGTACTTTGGGGTTTTTTCCCAGTGGACAAAAGGGTTGTTTCCCTGCACCTTTGGGTAGGGAAATGGGTCCTGACTGTTGTTTGCGCTTATGTGCCAAACGACAGCTCAGAGTACCCAGCCTTCTTGGAGTCACTGGGTGGAGTGCTGGAGGGTGCTCCATCTTGTGACTCCATCATCTTACTCAGGGACTTCAGTGCTCACGTGGGCAATGACAGTGAGACCTGGAGGGGCGTGTTTGGGAGGAACAGTCTCCCTGATCTGAACCTGAGTGGTGTTCTGTTATTGGACTTCTGTGCAAATCACAGTTTGTCCATAATGAACACCATGTTTGAACATAAGGGTGTTCGTAAGTGCACGTGACACCAGGACATTCTAGGTTGCAGGTCAATGATCGCTTTTGTAATTGTACCATCAGATTTGCGTCGGTATGTTCTGGACACTCGGGTGAAGAGAGGAGTTGAGCTGTCAACTGATCACCACCTGGTGGCGAGTGGATCAGGTGGCGGCAGGGGATGCTGGACAGGCCTGGCGCACCCAAACACATAGTGAGGGTGCGCTGGGAGCGTCTGGCAGAGGCCCCAGTCCGCGAGATCTTCAATTCCCACCTCCAGCAGAACTTTGAGAGCATTCCAAGAGAGGTGGGGGACACGGAGTCCGAATGGACCATGTTCTGCATTCTCCATTGTTGAGGCTGCTGCACGGAGTTGTGGCTTAAAGGTGGTTTGTACCTGTCATGATGGCAATCCCCAAACCAGATGGTTGAAACCAGAGGTGAAGGGAGCAATCAAGCTGAAGGAGTCCTGTCAAGCTTGGTTAGGTTGTGGGAGGCTGTGGGAGGTTTATCGGTGAATATCGGCAGTCCAAGTGGAGTGCAGCTCTGGCAGTAGCTGAAGCACAAACACGGGTGTGGGAGGAGTTCAGTGAGGCCATGGAAAAAGACTTTCAGTCTGCCTTGAAGCGATTCTGGCAAACCGTCAGGCAACTCAGGAGGGGAAAGCGGTACTCTGCTCACACAGTGTATAGTGTGGGTGGGGTGCTGCTGACTTTAACTAAGGATATAATCAGGTCGTGGAAGGAATACTTCGAGGACCTCCTTAATCCCACTGACACGCCTTCCGTAGAGGAAGTAGGGTCTGAGGATGAGGGGGACGAATTGCCCACTGCTAGGGACAAGGTTACTGAGGTAGTCAAACAGCTCCTTGGTGGCGGGGCCCCTGGGGTGGATGAGATTCGCCCTGAGTTCCTTAAGGCCCTGGATGTTGTAGGGCTGTCTTGGTTAACATGCCTCTGCAATGTCAGATCTGGGGCAGTGCCTCTGGATTGGCAGACTGGGGTGGTGGTTCCTATCTTTAAGAAAGGGGGCCGGAGGGTGTGCTCCAACTATAGGGGGATCGCTCTCCTTTCCTCTCTGGAAAGGTCTATGGCAGGGTACTGGAAAGGAGAGTTCGCCCGTCAGTCAAACCTTGGATTCAGGAGATACAATGCAGTTTTCATCCTGGTCATGGAACACTGAACCAGCTCTTCATCCTCTCAAAAACATTCGAGTGTGTGTGAGATTTTGCCCAACCAGTCTACATGTGTTCTGTGGACTTGGAGAAGTCATTCGACTGTGTCCCTTGGGGGATCTTGTGGGATGTGCTTCGGGAGTATGGGGCATCTGGCCTGTTGTTATGAGCCATTTGGTCCCTGTAGTGAGAGCCTGGTCTGCATTGCCAGCAATGAGTCAGACTCATTCCCGGTGGGTGTTGGACTTTGCCTTTTGTCACTGATTCTGTTCATAAGTTTTATGGACAGAATTTCTAGGTGGAGCCAAGTGACGGAAGGCTTCCACTTTGGTGGCCTCAGGATCTTGGCTCTGCTTTTTGCAGATGATGTGGTTCTGTTGGCTTCATCTCTGTTGGCCTCCAGCTTGCACTGGAGGTGTTCATACCAGAGTGGGAAGCGGTGGGAATGAAAATTAGCACCTCCAAGTCTGAAGCCATGGTTCTCAGTCGGAAAAGGGTAGAGTGCCCACTCTGGGTCAGGGAAGAGTTTTGCCCCAAGTGGAGGAGTTTAAGTATGTCAGGGTCTTATTCACAAGTGAGGGGAGATGGATTGGTGCCACATCTCCAGTGATACGGATGCTGTACCGGTCCGTCGTGTTGAAGAGAGAGCTGAGAGTAAAAGTGAAGTTGTCGATTTACTAGTCCCTCAATCTACATCCTTAACCTTACCTATGGTCACGAGCTTTGGATAGTGACTGAAAGACTGAGATAGGGTGAGGAGTTAAGTCATTCGGAAGGGGCTCAGAGTAGAGCTGCTACTCCTCCACATCAAAAGGAGCCTGCTGAGGTGGTTCGGGCATCTGACTCTGATGCCTCCTGGGTGAGGTGTTCCGGGCATGTCCTACTGGGAGGAGGCCCCAGGGTAGGCCCAGGACACACTGGAGAGATTACATCTCTCGGCTGGCCTGGGAACGCCTTGGAATTCCCCCGGTTGGGCTGGAGGAGGTGGCTGGGGAGAGGGAGGTCTGGGTTTCTCTGCTTAGGCTGCTGCCCCCGCAACCCAGCCCTGGATAAGTGATAGAATTATTTAATTTTCACATTCTTCAATACTACTAAGTTTTTTTTCCTGGATATGCAAGTATTTGCATGTTAACACTGAGCAGCTATAGGATTCACATTAATGAAAGTTTTCATCATGCACCTTGTATCCTAATGCTAGTTTAATAAACCTTACCTCCCCTACTCTCTTAACAGCAAAGAAATAGCAAGGTTAGGCTCTTTGGGCTATCATCATGTGTACTGAAGGTGCAGTTAATTCTCATTAACCACTAGGTTTTAATATTTTTAACGTATTCACTGATAAACCTCCTTTTATAGTAATTTTCTTGTGCACTGTGGTAAGGGACATGATGGTCATGGAATACTGAGAGGGCCCAAATGCAGGAGGCTGGAAAGGACAAAGGGAAGACAGGACTATACTGTATGTACACTCTGAGGGCTGATAGCAACTGGAGACAAGTGAGACATGAAGCACAGGTGAATATAGTTAACACAGGTGAAGACAATTAGGGTGGGGCTGATAAGCATCAAGAAAAAAATCAGAAAGTAAACTTACAATGAGACACAACAGAAAACTAACCTTCAAAGTAGAACAAAAAGTAACCAAAAAAACAGAATACTAAAAACTAACACAAAACCCACACTAGACATGAATAACAGGCACTAATTGAAAGACAAGACAGATGGAACAACAGACAGGGAACTTAAACTAAAAAGAATAAAAAATAAACAGGAACCAAAACCTCAATCACAGAAAAAGAATGCAAAACTGAAAAACACAACCAAATACAGGGACCGTAAGAGTGACTGAACCTAAGCAACCTAAGATCCATCATTTAAATAAAAATATCAAATAACTGACAAATAACTGTCAAAACTAAAGGAAACATTGTTTATTTATTATTCATTTTAATTAGTAGTTGTGGACATGCAGGTCGTCTGCGAACCACCATGGGCTTTAATATTATTTGTCAGATAATTCCATTGGAATGCTACAAAAGGCACCAATAGCACAAACATAATTGAGAGGTCCAGTTCAGTGACTTGAATCATCAAATGTGATAGATCCTGGCTACAGCTGCCCCTGTCAGCACACCAAGGACCACTCCTTAACTTTAAACCTTACCAGTATCCAAATGGATGAGTTATAAATAAAATATACCCCACACAGAGTTTATATAAATAGAAAAAATATCCATAGTGACAAATTGGAAAATCATAAAACTAATTAAAAGCATGTAATCATGTTTTTAATTCTGTTTATGGGAGTCCATGGATTAGGGTTGACTCACTTTTGAAGCCAGCCTCAAGTGGCCACTCCAGGAATTGCCAATTTTTTTTACACTTGGCATTGGCTTCATTTCTGAGCCTCAGAGGTTGTCCTCAGATGTCTATAATTGGTTTGGTTTATGTATGAACAGAAGTTGCAGCTTTAAGTACCACTAAGTTCATTAGACATAAGTTCATAACCCTTTAAATTAAGTCATGTGGAAAGGTTTCAGGCTGGTTTCTCATATGTGAAATGGCCACAGCTTCCTAACATCACATTATGCGTTTCTGTTGGTCAGTATAGTAAAATTAAATTGTGGCACTACAGACAACAACCAACTTGTCCTCCGCTGGTTAGATGGTGACAAGTCACATCCCTTAAAAAAATCTATATTGTGAGTTTTATTTCTAGTGATGTCAGGTTGCCAAAATCCTCATTTTCTTTTTCTATAATAGCTATCAAAAGTAGTTCTGGTGCCTAAACCCGACTGAAAAAAGTAATAGCTAAAAACAATAGAATAGTAATTGCCAACAGGGGACATGAATCTGTATCTATATTGTGAAAAAAAATAGGTTTGATGTACTCCACCATTTTACCTTCCTAATCCTAAAGTGGACTTTGTTGTTCTGTAATGCTACTACCTCATATGAAGCTGAGAAAATTAGTGAGTTTTTTCTTTCCTTTGATATTGTTTCCTGTTGACAGCATGTAATCTGAATGCATTTCTTGCTACCAACAAGAAAGTCTGTGTTGAAAGGTTGTAGTCATTATACATATATCTGTGAGACCAGGATGCAAAGCTCTGATTCTTTGTCCTCCCAGGTGACACTGGTTCACCCCAGTGAGGCAGTCACAGAGCTGCGCAGGCATCCTGACAGGATTTTCTTCAAGAGCCAGTTCCGCTCAGGCTCGGTCACTGAAACTACCAGCTGTAACGTATGTTTGCTGCCTGCTGTGTCTAATACATTTGTAGTTTAAACATCATTAAAATTGTCACCCATTTTTCTTAAGACATGTTCTTGTGTGTGCTTTGCCTCAGTGGTGTCAACATGAAAGTCTCCATTCCAGCTTCAGGACTTTCCAGTGTCACCGTTTTGCCCAAAAAGAAAGGTAAAGCCCAATTCTTACTACTACAAGGTATAACCAGAAAGTTCTGAGAATTGTCCAGTAAAAATGAAAAACTTTACCTTAAATTAGGCTGATCTCCCCTTGAATGTTATCTCCTCGTGCACCTTCAGCCTGCTTTCAGCATTGCAGTTATGTACAGATTGCTCCCTGGAAGTCTCATTCTGTCCCCTTGCATTTGTGCCTTTGCGATGCCATCAAGATCTCCCTCACTGTGTCAAAAGAGCGATCTTTCCCTTTGACTTTTGTTTTGGAAAAGTTTATGAAGTCAAAGGGAGGCAAGTAGGTGGTGAGGGAGAAGCTTGATTAATTTGTCCAAGTATTTCCTCATTGTTTTAAAAGCTGTTGAACAACAGAGCGTGGAACAGAAGTCCTCACACACTCTGCTGTTGTTCTTCAGACAGTAGTATTCACATTCTCACAAATAAATGAAGAGCAAGAGAGCGAGGGAGAGAAGAAGACAGAAGGGGAGAAATAGATTAATGACAAGCCAAATAACAGTTGGCCACACACTGTCTGTGTGGCCAAAAATCTCCTGTGTTTTTAATCCACTGTTCAGCACATATTGGCACGCTGGCATGCACCACAGTTTAGATTGTATCCTGTGAATGTTCTCTCTCGGACACCTCGGGAGGTTAGCGTAAAACTCTAGGTCGACAGTCTCTCCATGAAAGACAAATTCATGTGCGCAAATGTAAAAAGAATAAATAAATAAAAAATAGGATGCACCTGCTTGCACTCCCACTTCATCCACAACCTTTAGGCTTAAACTGTGGACCCTTAAACTGAAATGTGACCCAGCTCTCATCACCAGCCATGATCCTCAACACAAAATTCAGGTCATTTTGAAACAAAGTTACATTTTTTTTCTCTTTGCAGACATTCAAGTTCATCAAGAAATTGCAGAGAACGCAGTGCAATAGCAGCAGTAGTGGTTCGCAGATAAGATAAGTTTATCTTCCAAATCAAGTAAGAGTTAGGATTATTGTGGGCTGATCCCCGGACTTTTTGATCACACAGTGCATACAGCAACAGCAACAGCTGAAAGGCATAGATTCAATGCAGAAGTATCAAGCTTCAGCATTGTGAAAAGGTGCTCTCTCTTTAATCACTGCATCATTGCTTCATTCAGTTTTCAAATTTTCTGCATTCATATATCCAATGGGTTTGGTGTGTGCAAAAATCCAGAAATGTTATGATCCCTCTAATGTAGTAATGATTTTCAGCTGCTAACAAGGATTTTTGCCAAAGGGCTCAACAATTCCAAAATGAATACAGCAGTGTGGTAGTGTAGTTTATTTGGAGTCACTTACACATACATGGTTCTGCTAAGTGTACTACATTTGTACTGATCTGTTGGGTACAGAAAACAGTCCTGAACAAACTGACTATACTTCCATTTGAGTAAGTTTAGAAAGCCACACTGACCAGTTGTTTTATGAAATTAAAATACAGCAAGTCATTTGTAAGAGTGGGAATTTGACTCGGGTTTGATTGCCACACACAGGTTAAGGAGAGACTTTGTTTTGGTCTTTTCATGTTAATAACTTCAAAATAATCACACAATTGTTTGTTTGTTTGTTTTACCTCTTCTCAGCTCAGTCAGAGGCCAGCAGCAGCAGTGTGGAGTCTGGACCCTCTGGC
>VUQI01060867.1:0-14988 GCA_015106735.1 Paratilapia polleni
AGAGTCGTTTTCGGCCTCTGCCAGACTGTAGCTTTGTTGTTCCCAATGTATGCTGTTGACCTTGTTCTTATGAACCGCCGTCTTAGAAATTTTAAGGATGGAAGCAACCCAACGCTCACTGTATCCCTCTGCCAGTAAAGCCAGAATTGAACCCTTCTTTTCCTCACACAAAACTTTTCTTTTCATTTCTTTTGGCATGGTCAATAGATATTTTTTTATTCCAGTTACTTTTGATGTACTACTAGCACTGTTTTTGCCATCCAGTTGGTCCTATTGCAAGAGGATAGTGATGACCACAGCAATGGTTTTTATACTTTTCCTCATTAAATAAGATTTGGTTCAGGTGATCACCTCATCAGTACCTTATTAGGTAGAAACAGGTGTGCTTGTGTTGGAATTCAAGAGACACTGGAATGGAATGACTGTCATATATGTAGAGATGCTGATTTCTGAAAAATTTGCAGTGGTCTCTTACCACTGCAAATTGATGGACTCACCTCCAACCCTCAGCACCAGGGTCAGGTTCAGAGAAGCAGCAAGACAAGTAAGGCTTGTTTCAAGATGTGCTTTGTGTTCTAGGTCTCACCTCAAGAAGTCAGCGTACTCAACATTTAGATGACTTTGTGACACGGCGCTTGCAAGAGAAACTCAAAGCAGCCAGGGTAAACCCAGTTTCTTTTTTTCACACTAGTATTTTAGTCTGAAAAATACATTTCCAAGTCAACTGGGAAAATGTGTAATTGCCCATCCTTGAGTAAAATTGTTGATGTATAATCTGTGGCCACTTGTCTTTAAGTCTAAAGGTGAGAGCCTTCAGCAGCAGGAAGCCTCTCTCGAGCCTCCCAGTCGTCTGCAGAACCTCAGAGACAGAGACACTGTAACAAGGTTTGACAGAGAGGTGAGCCTCTACCTCTGTCTAGCCATAATTGGGCTCATGCAATCCAATCCGGCAGTAGACGTTAACTTCTGCTGTTTCACAGGTTGATTCTGACAGAGCTGGAAGACAGGACTCCCCTCCAGCCCTCAGCACCAGGGTCAGGTTCAGAGAAGCAGCAAGACAAGTAAGGCTTGAACTGAGATTGAATTCCTTTATGCATAAAGCAAGTTATATAATTGTATTTATTCATTTCGTTCTTTGCAAATACAGGTAGGAAAAGGCCTGCCGACAGTTGAGGAGGCATACAATTTCTTTACGTTCAACTTTGACCCCGATCCACCAGATGTAACTGAGAGGAGCAGCAGGAAAAGACAAAAACAGAGAAAAACAGCAGATGAAGATGGAGGAGAGGAAGATGAAGAGCAGGAAGATGCTGATGAAGATATTCAAGAAGATAATGAAACCCAGGTAACAGACCAACAATAATATTTTTGTTATGATTATTTCACAGATTTTTGCATTTGCATAAGATGGAGTAACCACTTCATAATTTTCATCTTTCTCTCAGAGTGAAGAAGCTCCTCTTGTACGAAACCAGGAGGAAGATTTATTTGTCATTGACCAGTCACCCCAGGACTTCCTGGAAGTGACGAAGGCCGAGTATGTCGGATACCGAAAACTTCTTCAGCGACAAAGCGAACTCCTATTTACACCCAGCTTTCGAGCAGGTATAATATGATGTATTAAACCATCGAATTCACCTCTGCAACTTACCCTACTTGGGCAACATTCTTATGATGTTTATTTTTCATAGTTCCAACCTCTGTCAAATTGCCTGAAAACATGAAGCCTCGCTACCTGGAGGATGAGGGTCTTTATGTAGGGGAGAGGCCTCCTGTGTCCCTGACCAATGAGAATATTCTGGAGAATCGCGTTTTGAAAATGGAGGAGGTAACATCACCTAAAAAGCCAAAAAAAAAAAAACCTCAAAAAGTTCACAAGCTGTGAATTTTTTGTTACATATGTTGTTTTTATTTGCTAAGGGGAAGAAGTGGTTTGGAGATGATGGCAGGATCATCGCTCTGCCTAACCCCATCAAGGAATCATCCACAAGACCCCCTCTCTTCCACATGGAGGAGGACATGGACCCTGCACTGCACACTGTATACAGGAAGGTCAGACACACACACACATCATTCTGGTCTTTTTCATCTTCTAAAACACTGTTTGCATTCCTACACTGAAAGTGTTGTGATGACCTTAGTTGTTCTCTACCCTCTTTGCCTTTTAGAAAAAAAGCAAAAGGGCAGTTTGGCTTTTGGTGTAAAGAAACAGGGAGGAGATGTGCATTTGTTATCGGAGGATAGATCAGAGGTGGAGGCCAACACATCTGTGATGAAATATCTGCCGACGATTTACAGCTACATCAAAACTCCAAGGTCCATTTGTAGGCATTAAAAGCTGTGAAGTTACCTTTGAAGAAGAGCCAGTGTTAAAATTGAATTCTAGCTTTTCAATATTTTACCCTTACCCCTTACGTCTGATTTTGCAAGAAAGAAGAGTGTGGTTACAATAAACTATTATAATAATTAATAATATATATTAATAATAATTTTACAATAATAATTCTTCCCATCTACTGTTCGTGGAAGCCTCAGAAATGGTCTCAGTGGAAGGGTGGCTGTCAAGCAGCCATTCTTAAGTAAAGGAAACAGAGAGAAAAGGCTGAGGTATGCCAAATTACAAAAGAACTGGACTAAAACAGGATTAGCAACAGGAGTGATGAATGTTATGGATTGATGAATCCAAATTTGAAATTTTTTTGGTTCAAATCAGAGGAGATACAACAGTGAGCTACAGCCGTCTGTAAAACACAGTGCAGAAGAATGTCCCTCAAGAAGCCTGGAAAACTATTCCTGAAGACTATCCATCCATCCATTTTCTTCCGCTTATCCTATTCAGGGTCGCAGGTGGGGGCTGGAGCCTATCCCAGCTGCCATAGGGCGAGAGGCGGGGTACACCCTGGACAGGTTTCCAGTCTGTCGCAGGGATAACACAGAGAGACAGACAACATTCACGCTCACATTCACACCTACGGCCAATTTAGAATTTTCCTGAAGACTACTTAAAGAAATTAAAAGAAAACTTGCCTAAGAGAGTTCAGGCTGTGTTGAAGAATAAAGGTGGTCATAGCAAACTTTCAAACTCATTAGAGTTGTACAGATTCTGTTTTTGCCCTATATACTGTATTCCCATTTATGTTTGCACATGTTTCAATAAACTGCTGCACCTATTTCCCAATATAAAGAAATGAGGAGTGGCTCGAGACTTTTGCACAGTACTGTACTCCCTGGATTGAGAATGCAGTAGACGCCACACGTGAATGCTCCATTCGCACATCAGTGCAATGTAACATCACACCAACTGTGTATTAGAGAGCTGGCAGGTTAAAGAGCTGCATCTGACATTTGCGTTCTCACGTGCATTTCTGTCAGGTGACATTCGGAAAAGTTCAGGGCTGCATGTGTGAACACAGCTCCTGTGTATGTGTGTGTTTCACTTTGTCCTGTGCGCCGTGTTACAAACAGATCAGAGGAGACACTGGTGAGGTGGTTATAACATAACTTGAGTTTAAGCCATCTCATTACATTAATGTAATTCTGATTAAAACTTCCCAATAAGTATTAACTGGTCTAAAACAATGGTGGGAAGATGACTCACAAAGGAAAAGAAAAAATCAACAGCAAAAAGCACCCAGTTGCCCTCACCAAACCTTGCTTATGGTTTCCATGGCTCACTTGCCCAGTAAAGCAGTGAAGCCTTTTGGAAAATGTATAAAAACAGGAAATAAATAATAAGTTACAGATACAAAGAGTTCTGAGTTCAGGCTCACTCTTTGTCTCTGGGGAAAACAAGAAGTTATCATCTTTTCTTCATTTATTTGTTAAATTCTACAGACAGGCACAGCTGTCACGTGTGATCATCCAGAAAACACAGTGTTCATGGTAGTTAAGTTGGGTGTTTATAGCACATTATTTTCATGCTTGACTTTTCTTTACGGCACTCCCTGATGGTGCTTTCAATCTTTCCAACTATTTCATGCTTCCTTTAAGCTGGCACACATACTTGGAAACACACAGGGAAAGCACAAGCACCCAATATAATTCATAGTGGTTATCATTTTCCAGGACGATGCATGATGGATTGTGTTATTCTGTCTCCCAGGCGGTGAAGTCCAAGTATGCAAATCTGTACATTACTGGTGCAGCAGATCCTGAGGGAGACTACCAGCTTGATGTTGATGTCTCTGGGCTGATCTTCTCCCATCACTCGCTCTTCAGCCGTGAACATGTCCTGGGCGCTCGTCTAGCTCAGCTGTACGATCAGTACCTCACCAGGCAACACAATAATCTCACAGGGCACCTCACTGACAAGGTAAACTCCACAGGCATCTAAGAAGATCCATCAAACAGGCTACATAGATTATATACAGTGTCCGGTGTGTTTAGTGTCTCACTTTCTGCTTTAGTTGAATGGATTGAGGAGTGCACTGCGGAATATGCTGGAGAGCCATGGTGGGCAGAGCCCCACTCAGGCCTTGCAGCAGAGGATTTCCGAGTACAGTCTGGAGGTTAGGTGAGTTTGTCACATTGTCTCCTGCTGAAGTCCTGTTCAGCCTAAAAAACATGTACTTCACGGTTGACTCCTTGAGCAATAGTGCAGTGGTGTTTTTCCAAATATTACAGGAACACTCGGCAGCTGCGAGACGGTGAGCAGGAGAAAGACAGGACTCTTCTGAAGAATATAGTTAAAGTGTGGAAGGAGATTAAAGCCCTGAGAGAATTTCAGAAGTTTACCAATACACCCTACAAGCTCTACCTCAGAAGGTAACTGCTGAGATATATATATATATATATATATATATATATATATATATTCATTCAATGCTACTTCAACAGTAAAAATATGGACTTACAAATGAGCATAATAGGTCCACTTTAATAATTTAAGAATCAATTTTCCTGATTTAAAATCTGATATTCAATCACTCACGCCTAACTGATATCAGCTCTATAATGTGAGATTTGCTCTTTAGAGCGTTTTGCAGATTCTTATACCAATGTCATTAATCTGCTGTGTTGTCCATCGCCTCTCCAGGGAGAATGTGGATCGGGTGTCAGATGAGCAGGAGTATGAAGATGAAATTTTGGCAGAGGTCGTAGAATTAGAGGCAGAGAGTGAGGAAGACTACCAGAAGAAGTTGGCTGAGTACAAGAAACAGCTGGAGGAGTGGAAACTCTGGAGAAAGAAACAGGTGTCTAACTATTTACCTGCCCTAGATTATCTCAGTCATTTTCTTTCCCCTGCATATTGCACATTTAAATAAAATGTGTTAATTAGGATCATTTACACCAGAGGAAAAAATGAAGTACAAAATTTGGTTTGACGTCAGTCAACCAGACTTTGTTTGCATATTTAGACAGAGAATATACTGATCCCCACAAACATCACCTCATGTTCACTGTTTTCAGAAAGCCAAAAAGAAAAAGAGAAAAAAGAAGAAGAAAGGTCAGGCACAGGATGACACTGAAGAAGAAGATGAAGAACAGGATGTGAGCGAATCAGAAGGACCTGCTGAAGAAGGCCCTCCAAAGCCAGAGCCCCCAGAGAGACCAGACCTTGACTCCATAGAGCAGTGGGTGAGGGAGAAAGCCTCCAGGATACGCAGGAAGCCAGGAGAGGCCATCCTGATCCCTGAGCTGTCTGCATCTGGAAACATCACTGCCAGTGAACTGTGCCCCAGGTATGAGCACAAACACAGTGAGGGTCTGGGTTTCTTCAAAACAAGTATGAACTAACCAGTAAAGATTTTAGAGTAAGAGTTTTTTATTAAGTTGAAAAAACAGCAAATAAATCCACTTAATGCCAGAATATTTGTCACAGGTGAAAATATTACTCAATACAAAATGGCAGTTATGAAGATGAACTGCACTTTCACTGTGGTAATGTGAATGTTTTTCATCATTTTTGTTTTCTTCACGTTTTAGGGCCGAAACGGCTCGAAGAGAAGATGTTACCAGGCGCTCTCTTTTCATCAAAATCCTTTACAATGGCAAAGAAGTTTCACGAACAGACAGCCGCTCCCTGAACGCTGACTTCAGGGTGCACTTTGGACAGATTTTCAATCTCAAGATAGTCAACTGTCCCCAAAGCATTAGTTTGCAGGTACAGTAAAGAGTGCTGAACGTGCTGCCACTTTGTCATATCCGCACATTTACTTGATAAATGACTGCTGTCATCTTTTCTCACCATTTCTGTGTTTGTATTTACTGTGTGTGGGTAGGTGTTTGAGGAGATTGGATCATCATGTTCCCTCCTGGCTCAGGTGTTTGTTCCAGTGCCAGAACCCTCAGTCGTGACAGGCAGCGTTCCTCTTGAGGAATTTGAGTTTAGCAGCAACCAGAGAGTGATGTTCGACCACGAGGGAGTTGGAAGTGGTAGATTTTTTCGTTGGGCACTACTTCAGAAATGAAACACCCTTTTCAAGAATACTTTGGATTTTACTAACACATCAACTTGTCATTTTACTTCTTTGTTTCCCTGTCTTCCTGCCTCTCTTTCACTCGGTACACTCCTCAGATGTACCTCTCTCCTTTGAAGCTGATGGCAGTAACAAGCAGACCCTGTTGACCTCTGGGAAGGTCTCGTTCTGTGTTTCTTGGGGGATCGGGGAAGATGACGTACCCCTCGCACCTCCTATTTCTCAGCAGCCTAGTGGCATTCATAGGTAGTATCTTTCAATAGATCTAACTTCTGCTGGGGTTTTTTATATTCATGTATCAAAGATTATGCAGTTGAGAGCAGGAGAAGTTTCTAAAGGACTGTTTTGTGTAGGGGTATTCAGTTGCTGATCAACTGTCTTCTTGAAACGGCACATTGACGTCAACCGTCTTTGCTTAAAGCTGCATTATGCGGCATAGGCAGCATAATGTTTTAAGCATAGTATAATTGAACTGAGGGGAAGCTAGACTTGGGCACCTCCTCTTTGCTAAAAGTTCAAGCTTTCAGAGGGCCTTCCTACTGGCTTTTCTACAAATGCAGGTGCATGTTCATATTCCTTCAGACGGTGGAAAGCCTGATTCAAAGGAAGAAAATCCGGCAGGAAAAGTTTCTTTTCCAGCATTGGCAACAAATTCCTACACTGCAAAGCAACCCAGAGAAAGGAAGATTGACTTGAGAAAAAGAGTCTGTGAAGTGTTTCAAAGATTGTGTAATGGCCTCTAGTACAAGACTCTGGTGTGTGTTCTTGGATTCAGTTTGCTGGTGTGGAGCATTCAAGTGTGTGTTAACACAATGCCACGTTATTCCCAGGAGTGAACATCCCATCAAATTCACCCCAAGGTCAGACCGTGTAATGCTCAGAGAAATTGCAAAAAACCCAAGAGCTACATCTCAGACTCTACAGGCCTCAGTTAGCATGTTAAATGTTAAAGTTCATGACAGTGCAATTAGAAAAAGACTGAACAAGTATGGCTTGTTTGGAAGGATTGCCAGAAGAAAGCCTCTTCTCTCTAAAAAGAACATGATAGGTTTGCAGAGTTGCAAAGTGGAGATGTAGGGCCATAATGCACAGAGCCACATTTGGCAAAAATCAAACACAGCATATCAGCACAAACACCTCATACCAACTGTCAAGCACAGTGGTGGAGGGGTGATGATTTGGGCTTGTTTTGCAGCCACAGGACCTGGGCACCTTGCAGTCATTGAGCCGACCATGAACTCCTCTGTGTATCAAAGTATTCTGGAGTCAAATGTGAGGCCATCTGTCCGACAGCTAAAGCTTGGTTGAAACTGGGTCATGCAACAGGACAATGATCCCAAGCACAACAGAATGGCTGAAAAAGAAAAGAATCAAGGTGTTGCAATGGCCCAGACCTCAGCCTGATTGAAATGCTGTGGCAGGACCTTAAGAGCGTAAACAGATGCAAACATCGATGAACTGAAGCAACATTCTAAAGAAGAGTTTACAACGATGTGAGACTGACAAAGATAAAAGTCACACAGAAAATGATTACTTCAAAACTTTCTTTTTCACATGACTGTAGGTCGGGTTCATCATTCCTTGCAAATATGTTGGATATATAAAAGTGGGATGTGATGTGTAAATATCCACCTGGAGCTTACAGGTAGATGCTGGGATGATGAAGGGGGTGAAACTGCAGGCAGCGATGCCAAATTGTGAGGGTGTGTTTGGTATATGAGGTTAGAAGAGTGCAACTTGAGTTGCTCGCTTGAACTAGTTTGCAGGCTTCACTCCATTAAAATAAACTGAAGTAAGATAAGTTTAAAAACGTTGTATTTGTAGTATTTCACTAGTATGCTTAGTCAATATCAAGCCAGCAACTGTGTTGTCTATTATGTTTGTCCCAAAATGTACTTAAACTCCTATACAATAACTATATAGTATACTATGAACTACTAAGAAACTACCCAAAGACAGACACAGTGGCTCTTGTTTTTTATTAGTATTCATCACCATCTTTCTGTTATTCTTAGTGGCTTGGGACGGCTCGATGCTGTTGCTTACATCGGGGCATCTGGACTATATGACATGAAAAAAATTAGCGAGTGGGCCACACAGTCACGTCTGGATCCCAATGATCCGAAAAATGCCTCCATCATGCAGCTGCTAAAAGTGGGTATTGAAATACTGTGCTGTTTTTGAGGAGATGAAAGCATCAAGTGAAGAATTTTCTTTTGTAACTGTACTGTTTTTCACAGGTGGCCAGTAGTGGAGAGGTAATGGCTCCAGAGTATTTCCGTCTCGAACACCTGCAGGAGGAGTTTAATTTTGTGACTGACGAAGAGTTGGAGAGGTCTAAAAGGTTCCGCCTGCTCAGGCTGAGAAACCAGGAAGTTGCAGAGTTTCGCAATTACAAATGTGTTCCTGCTATTGAGAGGGAGGTCACTGATAAGGTGTTCCAGGTCAGCCTTTCAAAAGTGTATTGCAGAATATTACAAATATTGTACATTGAGGATGCATTAGCTCTGCCAGAGGCTAATCTTTTACTTTGGTTAAAATTATTTCAGGAATATGAAAAAAGATTGAAAGAGGGAGAGGTAATTGACACCAAAGAACATTTGGATTCACACAGAGCTTTAGTGGCCAAATACCTTCAAAAGGTGAGCTTACACATCTCATGCATATATATTTTTTCTTTAGTGCAAGAGCCTTAAGTGTTGTGTAATCCTGGCATTTTCCCACAGATCCGAGAGTCCGTAATCAACAGGTTTCTTCTTGCCAAACATCACTACCTCCTATCTGATTTGGTGACAGAAGAAGAGATACCAACCATTGGGTAAATAGTCACTGAGGCATTATTAACTAAATCTAAACAACCTGTCTGACTCCCATCTTTAAGAGCAGTTGAGTTTATTATTTATTATTATTATTGGGGCGGCTGTGGCTCAGGAGGTAGAGCGAGTCGTCTACTAATCGGAAGGTCAGTGGTTCGATTCCTGGCTCCCCTAGTCTGCATGCCGAAGTATCCTTGGGCAAGATACTGAACCCCACGTTGCCCCCGATTCATTCATTGGAGTGTGAGTGTGTGTGAATGTTAGTACTTAGCACTTAAGTGTAGATAAGAGTGCTGTATGAATGTACGTGTGACTGGGTGAATGTGGCATGTAGTTAAAAGCGCTTTGAGTACACAGAATCTGAGTAGAAAAGCACTATATAAGTACCAGTCCATTATTATTATTTATTTTTGTGCTGTGTATGATATGTTTTAGAGTAAGATTATTTCTTTCTTGAGTCAACAGTTGTGCAATGTACATCCACTCAAGTGCTGTACTTCAGTACAGATTTGAGGTACTTTTTTTTCTACTTTTACTCTACTGTATCACAGAGGGAAATATTGTACTTTCTACCTCACTACATTGATCTGTCTGCTGCAGTTACTTTTTTTTGCACACAAAACATGTGAAGAACCTATAACATCTATCTTGTTTTTTATATTTACACATTTAGAGCAGAAACAAATATTGCTAGAAAATTGGAAACGGCAAAAATCTTTTAAAGCACCTGTGACCACACCTCTCACCATCTGGAGATGTTTTACAACCTAAACAATAAATCGACCATTAGAGAGAAAATAATCAGCACATTAATCCGTCATGAAAATGATCATTAGATGCAGCTGGATGGACTACATTAAAAAAATATGCTCCACCTCAACCAACTGAAACAGTAACATCCTGCTTATATATGCACTGAGCACATTTACCTTTAGTACTTCAAGTATGTTTTTATAATAGGACTTACACACTTAAGTAACATTTAAAAGCAGGACTTACTTGTAGGAGAGAAGTTTTACAGTATAGTTTTAGTACATTTAAATAAGTGACAGATGTGAATACTTCCTCCACCACTGGCAGTCACTAAATACTAATCCAAACACTGTTCCTTTTTGTATTGTAGTTCTTAATTTCTGTATATTCAGTGCTTATTCCCGGTGTCAAAAAAGATTTGAACTCTCTGCTCCAGATGTAAAGGAAAGGTTAGATAACTTGGATTACCCTGAAGTGTTGGCTCAACAGCCATCAGAAAGAGTGGCAGGGCCTACATAAAATACAGGCTGATGTAAGTATGTGTCTTGGCAGCTGCTGCGTTGGTGTATTTGATCTTTAGCTCAGCATTGCATTCTTCTGACTGATTTGTTCTCTCCTCTGGAAGTTGTTATGGTGTTGTATTAGAGCCGGTTTCACAACACGTGGACACAGAAAATCTGAAATCAATTTCAGTCTTTGATTATCTTTAAGCAGATTTATATTTAATAATGCACAGTGTCAGTCATGCTATTGGCTGTTATTCTGCACACTTTTTTTTTCATTATTCAAATGTATTTTTTTCTGCTCCATTTCTCTGTTTTTCTTCTGCTTTGTATTTTTTTTTTTTTTACAGTGGTGCAGGGCCAGGGTATGTTCTTAGAGTTTTTCTTTCTTTTTCTCCCCACCCTCTGTGTCTCTGTTTCTCCTTTTAGTTTGAACCCTGAAAACCAGTGCAGTAACGATAACAGACCTTTTGCAGTATTCAGTCCTCCCAGGGTTTTGTAGAATAATCAAAATTCAAAATCTAAATCAAAATTTAGTCAAAATATGAAGCTAAATTAAGATTTTTTTTTTTAAATTGTAAAACTCGCAGAGATGAACGTCAATAAAATGGTACTTCAAGGCACAAAAATATTAGCACTTGCCATTATAAGTAGATTTCTTAGCATTCTTTTGCAGCACTACATTGTGCTGAAAGAGGTCTCTCTATGCTCTCTCTTTCCCCTCACTCCCCAACCAGTTGAAGTAGGTGTTTGCCCCTCCCTGAACCTGGTTCTGCTGGAGGTCTCTTCCTATTAAAACCCAGTTCTTCCTTCCCACCGCAGCCAAGTGTTTGCTCATTGGGGGTCATCTGATTGTTGGGGTTTTATCACTAATATTGTAGGGTCTTTACTTTACAATATAAAGGGCCTCATTGTGACTGTTGTGAATTTGTGCAATATAATTAAAGTTGAATTTAACTGAACTGAATTTAATTATCTGTTTTGCTATTCACTATTTTAACTCAGTGATTATTTGTAATGTATAGTATATTATAAATTTAGCTATAAATGTACTTGTCTTCACTGCCACTGGTTGTGTGCACTTATTCTTCTTCATACTGGTAAATATTATCATTATTATGCAGATTTTTTTAAAGATTTGTTTAATCTATAGCAGTGCAACTGATTTGGTAAATTAAATGGTACTTATAGAGCACTTTTCTGCCTAATAAGCAACACTGTATTTTCAGCAGCTCTTACTAATGCCATTAATGGTTAATGGTATTGACATGTAAAACTGCAAATATCTGGAGGGACTGAATACTGTTGGTGGTAACAGTCCTACCCCACAGTTAGAGAGAAAAAAAAAAGGTTGTGATGTTGCAACAAATGCTTATCTACATTACACTAAGATATAATTTTAAAAGAATAGTCCCCTGTAGGCTTTTGACTAAATGATTACATGTTTGTTGCAATCATCAGGATTCTGGGAATAAACCTTTTCAAGCTGGCTGAACCCAAACGACCACTGAAACCTCAGAGGAAAGAAAGAAAGAAGGTGACGGCCCAGAATCTGTCTGACGGAGACATCAAACTGCTCATTAACATCATCCGGGCCTATGACATCCCCATCCGTAGGCCTCAGAGCAAGTGAGCGCAACCAGTCATATGCAGAAACAAATGCTTTTTAGAAACCTGACCACACACTGAACTGTGTTTCAACGGGTTCTTATTTCAGTAAACCAGGACAGTCATCTCACACTGCCATCCAAGCCAGCGATTGGATTCTCAACCAGGTACAGTACACTCTAATCTTACTTTGCTTTGTGCTGGCAGTAACAGAATCTGTTAAGTATGGTTAAGTATGTGTTTTTTGTATGTGTCTATTTTAGATACAAGTGAGGCCGTTTGTGGAGGTTTCCTTTCAGCGCACAGTACTTCAAACAATCACAGCTGATGGACCAAATCCATGCTGGAATGAGGAGCTGCAGCTGCCTTTTAGGTGAACATCTTTAGAATTTTTAGCTTTTACCTTTAGCGATATCTTTGGCTGAACTGTCACATTTCCACTATTCAAGGTCCCAATATAAAGAGGGTTTCAGAATATAAATACCTTGGCATTTTGGATACACAATAAACTTGTATTTAAATATGATAGACAAACTTGTTGAGAAACTGTAACAAAGTAGTAGGATTAACTCTAACAAAACAGTATAAACCACTTTTCTCTCCATCCTGCATTATGGTAATGTGTTATATAAGCATGCCTCTGCCTCCACTCTTAAGCCCTGAGAATGCTATTTATCACTCTGTCCTCAGGTTTATTACTGCCAACATTTATAGTACTAGTTGGGTGGTCTGTCTAATGGATGTGATATGCATATGTTGCTGTTTGTCTCTGCCACTCTCACTGGGAAGCTGCCATTTTGCTTCACTTCTATGCTAGTGCTCTGGGCCATATCAAATTCAGTCCAGTAAGTGGCCGTCACTGCAAATCCCTCAAGTCCATGCTGAGCTTGGAAGAACTTTGTTTTAGTTTCTCTGCAGTTCTTTACAATACATCCTAAAATGTCAATTTAAATTCATCATTAGAAGCGGCCCTTATATCTGGTCACAAGAGTATGTTGTTCTGTTTTATTGTATTCCTTTTTTTTTAAATACCAAATATCATTGTAAATGGGGGTTAGCCCTCAGTAATTTATCAATAATAAGGTGGCCCTGTCCTCGGCTTGTGCTGGGGTGGCCGGCCTCTGGCGGGGTCGACTACCCGTTGCCGCTGGCCCTCTGGGGCTCCTACCCTTTGGCCGGGGTGGCTCCATCTGGGGTCTCCCTCCTCCTCCTGCTGGGGTGGATGTGCGGTTGTCATTGGGACATGTGGCCTCTGGTCTTCAGTACTCTTGGGCGGCTGCGGACGGTCCTGGCCTCCTGGGCCTGTCTCTGCCTGCCTCTGGCCTCTGGGGGGCGTGGGTGCGGCTTATCACCCTCATTATTGAGTGCATTTTGTGACAAACACACACACATCAAGACTGTATGTTTGTTTGTGTATCATGTTTGTTTTGGTGTTTTTTTTTTCTCTCTTTCAGGCGCTGTTTGCTTTTTGACTGTGTTTTGTTACAGATGCTGCGGTTGGTGACCCGATGTGCTCATCCTCTTGTTTTTCTTTATTGCTTCCCCTTCTCTTTTCTTCTCCCCACCTGTCAAATGTGGCATTATTATATAATTTGGACAATAAACAATAAAACAAAAAGAAATGAACTAAGAGGAACCTATAGAGAGTTTATAGAGCTTCTCTTGGCAAAGCAAATGTGTTTGGCACAACAAGGCACTCAGTTCAACATTCTGCTTGCTAAAGCTGCCAGACAGGACAGGTTAAAAATAAATAAATTAATTAATAATAAAATTAATTTATATTAAATTAAACTGAATACCCAGAAAGCTTTCAGGTGTGGGATTAATCCACTTTATTCAGTGGCTCCTAGTGCAACAAGGAGATTACAAATATCCACAAATGTCCACAATATCAAATCACATTTTCCTGTTACACGATATTCATGTGGAACTGTGTAGTTGAAGCATGCTATTCTGGTGAAAGCTGTAATTTTTAAAGATCAAGTGGATTGGACATAATTTTTGGTTCATGATCCAGTCATGAAGAAGTGATCAGATTTGTGGTAAAAAAGATTTTTTTTTTCTGTTATTCATCCCCTCTAAAAAACCGAGGTATGAACCAAAAGAATTGTTTTGAAAAATCGTTGCATCCCTAGCATTTCCACCTGCCTTTATGCCTACTGTACCTGGGACTGCTTTAATCAGGAAAAAACTGAATTGGTTAATGCTATATGCTATAATGTGTCTATATCACAAAGTGAAAGCTTAGTGCGCTTGACCAGAGAACATTATAAGAGAGAGACACCTTATTTTGGTGTCAGCAAACTTTGTGAGCATTTTATCAGTTTTTATGTCCCAGTGACCACTCAAATTGAAGTTCATTTAGATAATGATTCAAAATAACTGCCCGGAGGTGTTTCATGCTGGCTGCCGAGTGCCATTACTTGCTTCTAAAAGGAGTTAGACTATGACAAACTGGCTAAATTGTTAATCTTCCTCTCTATAGCACTCCAAATGGTGACTACAGCACTGCTAACTTGCAGTCTGTCAAAGACGAGGTCTTCATCAACATATTTGATGAAGTGGTACACGAGACTGGAGTGGTGAGTAAACACTGTTCATTTTGCCTCACCTCATTCACAGTATGCATATCAGTACCTGAATTGTTTGTATTTTTGCTCTTCAGAATGACAAAAACAGGGGGAAATCAGTTCAGACCCAAGTAGAGAAGCACTGGCTGGGCTCAGTCAAGATTCCTTTCAGCACAATTTATTCTCAGTCCAAGGTGAGCGTATGCTTTAGAGAATGTGTTGTACAAACAGGAAATAACAGTGACTGCCTGGACTTGACTTTTTTTTTTTTTTTTTTTTTTTTTTTCTTCTTTCTTTTTTTTATTTTTTCTAAATGTAC
>VUQI01060867.1:15861-30109 GCA_015106735.1 Paratilapia polleni
TCCCCGTTTTTAAAAAAAAAAAAAAAAAAAAAAACTGCTTAGAATAGTTTCTTGCAATCCCAGTGGATGTTCTTTTGGCTCAGAGTAAAACTAAAAATCCTTCAAAGGAGGAAAATCCCTGCTCATTATTTGAAACTTTGGCCACCAGCATCCACCATTGTAGCATTGTATATATGACAGAAAATAAAGGAAAGCATAGTAGGTCCTCTTTAAGTGTGTAAATATATCTGGTAAAATATACACTTAAATACACATTTCTTATTTTTGAAACAGTTTTTTTTATGCCTCGGTGCATTGATTTGTTCTTGTTTTTGTCATCCTCTTGTGTCACTCGTTTGCTTTTGCTCTGCTGCATGTACTAGATAAAGGAAGTCAAGGTAACTGCCCATTAGAACATTTCTCCCCTTTCATTTACTCATTCATGACCACATAATTCATGTCACTTCTTTTTAACTAGTGCTCTATACCCTTAATCATTGTTCATTAACATTTGACCTTGTAATGCAGTTTGACAGCCAAGAGGATGAGCGCTTACTGCAGGCTTCAGAGAGATTTGAGAGGGATGCAGCACAGAGCTACCCGGACCGACCCTGCATTACCACAGTCATAGACCTGAGTGGGAAGACGGTTTTCATCACACGCTACATTCGACCACTCAGTCCCCCACAGGAGCTACTGGATGAATTCCCCAATAACCCCTTGGAAGCCACGGTCGGTATAATTGCACTGAATGTAGAAAGTCTTATTTAATCGGATTTAATGCAGTGATGCACTTATTTTATCCCTACACAGCCCCTGATTGCTCGATTTGTCTCACTCATCCCTTCTCTGCCTGACCAAGTTTCATTTTCTGCAACCTGTGACCTGTGGAGCACCTGTGATGTAAGTGAACCTTCTTTGAGATGTCGGGATTGTGTGAAGGAGGGGAAATGCCCATGTTGCAGTGCCTTGTGATTTCTCTGTTTTTGTTTTTAGCAATTCCTCACCCTTCTAGCGGGTGATGAAGAAGAACATGCTGTACTGTTGTGCAACTACTTCCTGTCTATGGGCAAGAAAGCCTGGCTTATAATTGGCACAGCCATACCAGAGGTGGGTTATTGGAGCACAAACTTTTTATACCCCACCAATAACCGTTACCTGCACAAAAAGCCATATTATTTGTCAGATAATTGCATTAAAAAGGTTCGCTTTGAATGTCAAGAGGTCCAGTTTAGTTACTTGAAGAGGTAAAGCCTCACAGACAGCTACACCCACAATAATGCAAACTTTAAGCCTTAATCTAATTTAGTGGATGGGGAATTATGAAAAAAATCCACCCCATACAGTTGTCATGAAAGAATTTAGCTGTAGACACCAAACTCATTTTCATACCATGTTGTAAGTGTTTACTTCTTTACATTTAAACCCTTTCATACATGAATTATGACATCTTCAGTCAAGATATTTCCACTTTTTGCCACTATAGCAACAAAACACATGCATATTCAAAAGAAAATGGCTTTTGAATAGCTGTCCATTGTAGTGACTACCATGCATGAAAGGGTTAAAGCTTCAGTGTTAGCAATTTGGCCACTACCATGTTGGTTCTTCTGGAGCCAGAAATGACCATATTTGGACAAGAAGGTGGAATGCTAAGTTATCAGCTAAGGCTAGTGAGCTGAATTCATAAACTGTACGGGTGCAAAGCACAGAGACAGATATCTGCTAATTAGTGCTAAGTAACAGATTAATAAATTACTACAATTTCACTCACTAAAACTCAAACACAAACTTCTTGGACAGGCTGTACAGAGAAGCCCATGTTGTTTTTGTCAGATATCTGCATTAAAAAGGTACCAGGATCCCAAACACGGTAAAGAGGTCTAGTTTAGTGACTCGAATTAGCTGAGGTAAAGCCTAGGAGACAGCTGGTGGCTACACCCAAATGTCTCTCAAAGTGGCCCCACCCATAATAGTCCAGACTTTAAACCTTAATACACTTTAAATGGGTTAGTTATTCAAAAATTCACCCCTGAAAAAAGTTGCAGCCTAGTACAAAAGAAAAAGCATTTTTGTACCAGGCTGTAAATATGCTTGTTTTTGCTGTAAAGTTTCATAGTTTGGAGTCTATGGGGATCGACTTTTGAGACGGCCTCAAGTGGATAATGCAGGAACTGCTGTTTTTGGCACTTGTACGTTGGCTTAATTTTCGAGGCTTGTTTCTGCAGCAGCACTGAGCTTTCTAAAATTTTGCTTCTTCAGGGACCCACAGCTTATGTCCTGACCTTTGAGCAGAGCCGCTACCTTATCTGGAATCCCAGCACCGGTCAGTTCTATGGGCAGTACGACACCTTCTGCCCACTGCAAACAGTTGGCTGCTTGGTCAATGCTGACAATGTGAGTGAAGGAAGTTATATTACGTTTATTTACACTTCATTATTTTTTAAATGACTTTGCATAGTTTCATTGTTTTTTTTTCTTTAAGGTTTGGTTCAACATTCAACAATATACATCACCAATGAGGATCAGTTTTGACATCACGAAAGCCAGTTTGTGGAAACCGTTTTTCTCCCGATCCTTCTCCCATCCTGGGCTGTCTAGCGTACAAGTGAGCATTCAGTATTTCTATATAAACCTATACTTATTTCTTATTTTTTATTTATTTAGTTCTCAAATATTTGTAATATTATATTACAAATATATAATATATATAATATTTTGTCTTTAGCCAGAGGAGCTGGTGTATCGCCGCACAGACAGAGCAGCTGCAGCAGAGCTTCAGGACAGGCAAGTAAAACAGCAGAAATAGACAATTCTCAATACAACTACAAGTTAAACAAAACATATGTACATCTCACTCTGAATAGAATTGAGAGGATCCTGAAGGAGAAGATAATGGAGTGGCGACCTCGTCAACCAACCCGCTGGAACCGCTACTGCACCACCACCCTAAAACAGTTCCTGCCCAAACTGGAGCTGAGCAGAGGGCAGGATGTGGCGGAGGGACACCGCCATGAGCTGCAGAGCCTGCTGGGAGACCACAGGGTAAGTCTCAAAAGGGTGTGAAGCTACTGGTCTCTGAGTCACTGTGTTGTGTCATCAGTTATCAGTCTATGCTCTCCAGACACTGGCAGAAGGCATGTAAGTTCACTTTGAAAAATTCATAGCACTAACAGGCCATTTTTCTCTTTTCCTTTGAAGATTTCGGGATTCCCCCTGAATCTGCCGTTCTCTGAGATTCGCCCCATCGTAGAGGCAGTGTACAGCACTGGAGTTCACAGCGTTCAGGCATCGAATGTGGAGTTTGCCCTGGCTGTGTATGTACACCCCTACCCCAATAATGTCCTGTCCGTGTGGGTTTACCTGGCCTCGCTCGTCCGCACATGATTCAGGAGACGCTCATCTGACTGTGCTTCACTACTTCTGTATTGTATGAAGCTTTAGCTTTTTTACAGCTGATAACTTTAGGTAATTGTCACACTGTCTGCACACTATTGTAAATAATATGTAACTTGGGTATTATACAAACAAACTACTGTACATCAAATTATCTTATTCTTGAACCTTGCAGTTTTTGGACTGTCAGATCAGATCTGAAGTTTTAGTATGTGATACTGTTGTAATGGTTAATAAAAGTTTTTTTTATATTTTCATAAGTAGCCCATTGGAGGTAATTTTGTAGGGCTGTAGTAGTGTTCCTCCTTTGGGTTGATGCCCTTCTACGACCCTGTCCAGCTCTCCTCATGTAATGGCCCTCTCCTGGTATCTCCTGCACCCTTGAGACTGTGCTGGGAGACACAGCAAACCTTCTTCAGACGGCACATACGGATGTGCGTCTTGGAGGAGTTAGACTACCCGTGCAGCCTTCATGGGCTGCAGGTACCATCTCATGCTACCAACAGTGACAAGGGCATTAGCAAAAAGCTAAGGAGATGGTCTGTGGACACAACCTGCAAAACCATTCCCTGGGTTGTCTTGTTGCCTCTCCAGTGCACCTCATCACTTTCATTTGCACCAAAGCAGGGGAAATGGATTTACAATCATGTATGCTTTCTAACTGGACAGATTCATATCCCTGAAGTTTAACTGTCTTTGTGTTACACCCTGATGATCAAGTGTTTCCTTATTTTTTTGTCCAGTGTATATCAGAATACCTTACAATCCAGCACCACTACTAAACATCCTCAGAATGTTCCATACAGTTAAGGACATTAACACCAGAAGGTTGGAAGAGGATTGCATCTAACTAGAGGATTTATTACAGAGTTGTTGTGATGGATTGCATTGAAGTGTAGAAAATGTCAACAAGTGTCAAAATTAAAAGAAAGACCTGAACTTGTGACCCGTGCAATAAGGAGATTCAGTGGCTCTGCAATGTTATCACAGTGCAACCCATAGAGCATTGGAAACTTTTTGTGCAGCCCTGTACTACTGTACATTTCCTTCAAAAACTTTGGTCCAAATATAGTTAACATAATCTTGCTCACATACGTAGTCACCCTTTAAAGGCCCACGTTGAGCATGAAAAAGACGATGATATAGTGGCTTAGAGCAAGATTAAGGGAGCAATTCTCTTTAATTTTCTGTTCTAGTCATCATAGCAGACTAAACCTTCCTAACACTGAATAAGTAATGTAGCTCGTGTCAACAAATGCCATCTTGCTAATGATTAAAAATCTATAAACCAAAGAAAAAATGACAATGATTCATTACTTCAAAAGTACACATTACTAATTCTTACTGAAAGTGTTGATGTCTGCATTTTCTTGTGCAGCCTTCACTCATATGTTGGCTCCCTAAATTTGCATTCAGTCATTAAAACTTTGAGAACCCCGCCTTACACGGGTGTTATACTTTCCACAGCAGGGTCCAAGTGATGCAAATTTCATCATCAGATGGTGAACGCAAGGCTCTGTGCAGATAGACAGGCTCAGTGAAGTTGTAAAAAACGTATAGTACAATGGACTATTTGTCCGTGGTGTCTGCAGCGAGTATAATCCCAGTCTTAAAGAAAGGTCACTGCAGGCGAACAGAATTTCTGAGAACAATTTGTATTGATTTTAATCTATGAAACATTCCTCACCTGAGGAGTGGGTCTCTTCCAAAATGATCCTATCCATAAGACAAGGGGTTACTGAATGGACTGAGAATGATGTGAATCATGGCCTGAACACATAGGAGAGATTTTGTACCAAAAGGTTAGAGAGCACTCTCCATCTCTATCAAAAACACCAGATGAGGGAATATTCTTTGGAAGAATTGTGTTCATCCATCCATCAGACTTCCAGAGACTTGTAGGATCAATGCCAAGATGAAGGGTGCAACATAACCAGTGGCCCGGGAAAGTTAAAACATATGTTGGGCAAGGTGATTGGCCAGCTGCTGGCCTATTTGGACTAGTGATGACATTTCCTGTGATGCAAACTAGCTGAAATGAACCGTCAGTAACATGCTTTGTTTTTCTTAGTATTTTCATTAAAATACCAACAAAAGTCTTTCATCCAACTGCCTGTTCAGATAGTTTGGATGTGAAGAAAAACAATCTTGTCTTGTTTTACAAAGTAACAGCACAACTAAATTGAGAAGAAGCTAAAATAAAAGCTGCCTGTATGCTGAAGGACTCCTTGTTTAGTTTGTCACCATCTTTAAATTTTGCATATTTCTTGTCAACTTTGCTGCAGGCTGACAGCAGCCGTCATCTCTTTCAAGCAGCAATACCTGCATCATGCAGGAAAGAGTAAAGAATTTACTCCATTACATGTTTTATCAAGATACTATTTTTCTTATATAGATTTATAATATAAAATGTAAACCTACTAACAAATTATGCTATATTTTTAAAGATTAAGGTAGCAGTATATAAAATCATTAAATGGCTGCATATATATTTTTCAGTGTGGGCCAGTAAAATATACAAGGAGCTAATAAAAGTCTGATCCACTGGCCCCACAGTAAGGGAAAAATGTTATGTTGAACACTGCCAAGATGCATCAATGCTTTTCTGGTGGCCCACCACCTTACTAAGACACTTTGTGTTTGTCTTTTGTTACCCAACAGTATTCACATTTACCTCGTAAACTGGTACACTGTTCTTTAAATGTTTTGAGACCCTACTTTGGCACATTTCCGAGCTTTGCAATTTTTGTTAAAACAATAACCAACTGCAGAGTTTCTAACTCCAAGATGTTTTTATTATTTTGTTGTGAATTCCCAACATAAATCATGCAAGGCTTTTGAACAAGAAAATAAATCCTGCTGCAGTATGATAAATGATGCAGTATTTTAGCTGGCCAAATACACAGAAGGCCTCTCCCAATATGGGGTTGATTATTTTAAACCCCCCTTCCAGCTTCTCTAAAAGCTCTTCAGTGTCTCTCATGAGAACATTGGTCCATTTCTTTGCCCACTGGAGTGCATAAAGAAAAGTGAAAGCAAGAAACTCTCTGTTGACTGGACATTTAGTATCACAAATCTCAAAAAAGTGGTTAAGACTACACGGCAACATCAAGTACCAATTCCTATGTCTGTGCTTACTGTCTCTGTAACTTTTCTGTGCCAGAACATCAAAGTACGGTAGCACAAGAAACCCAAAAAGAGTCACATGTAGGGACCAAACCATCCACAACCTGAGTGCCATCCAAAGCAGTCAGCTTCATCTAAAGGGAGTGTCAGTTCACTCCTCTTTATTTCCCCACACATCATTTTCAAATAAATGACAAAACTAGATTAAATTTAAACAAAATTAATCCTACAGTCAGTTAACTACACTGATAATGAGTTAACAGAAAGGGGAAAAGCAGACTGGTGTAAATCTGTATCATTTTAGTAACAAAACAAACTTGGTTTAAACTACAGAAAACACTACGTACTAGGCCTTCATGTTTCTCTACGTCTGTACTTTTTAAAACCAAGGAGAATGAACCAGAATATTTGCAGACACTTCAAATCCAATATTACCCCTGTACATTTTCCTTTTCTACAGGAATATTTCCATTAAATATAGATTGAAATATTGGGAGCAAAATTACAGTTTCATCAAGTTTTTTTTTTTGTTGTTGTTTTTTTTTAAGTGACACAAAGTACAGCAAATGGTTTTCCCAGGATAAAGTGCAATTGAAAGGAGACATTTCAGGATAGCGTCGTTTTGCAGAATCACTCTCCAGAGCGACAGCAGGCTCTGAAACCACACTGCAGGTTCTGGCAGCCGCTGGCCGTGTCTGCATGGGGACCTGCAGAGAAACACCACACAGCGGTCATCTACTGACCTGCAAGTGAAAAATATCCTATACACATCCCCATATCCACAACATTTAAGTATTTTAATTATTATATATTAAATAAATTAAACATTATGTTAAATATAGTTCTGACAGTGAAGGCATCAAGGTACTGTAATGCCTACTTACCTTCCCCCTCAGCGGCATCAGTTACTTACACTAGGACACACGCTATGCGAGTGGGGTTATTAATGTTTGTTATAGTTGCCACACACTGTAACAGCACCATGATATCTTATACAGTATAACATTAATATAGGCCTGTATCAAAACACCTTACTAGTTCAGGAGCATGCAGCATTTTAGGTTTAACTTGTGTTACCGTTGATGTTGTCGCAGTAATAGAAGTGCTCATCATTGAGGGAAGGACAGGCTGACACCAGCTCCTGCAGCCCCACCTCAGTGATGAAGAGGCAGCCAGACAAGTTGAGATGCTCCAGCAGAGGAAGCCCTCCACGCTGAGACAGAGCCCTGAAACATACAGTGCAAAGCAACCTCATTACAGGGAGAACATGCAGACCAACAGTGGGAACATCTAGATGAACACAGATGATCCAGTCTCAGCCTAATAGGAGATGTAATACTGTTGATATCTGTAATCCGAATCAACTAATAGCAATGTTACTTGATAAGTATGTCTACATTTCTTTTTTTTCCCGGTGTATTTAGCTCAGTAAATAAACAATTATGTCTTTGTGTCGATTCAGTACAAGAGAGATGGCACTGCACTGAAATCTATGGGAGAATTCAAAAAGAGCAAAAAAAGAAAAAAAAAAAAAGCTTAAAACCTTACTCTGCAGCAAAGTCAGCAAACTTTTTAAGCTGTTTTTTATCAGATCTGTCAAGTGATTGTAAACATCTAGGTTTTTTTTTTATGTCCTCTTGACCACTAAAATTAAAGTTCATCTAGCTTATGCTCCAAAATAACTCCCTTTGAAACAATAGTGAGGAGGAGTTTACCAAGGTGACAAAACTTACAAGTGAGTCTTTTCTTTATAGATAGCACAAAATCTAATGCCACTTAATGTTGTTACCTTGAGAGTCTGTGACAGTGTTCGTCACTGGACAATGACAAACGAGGAAACAACCAAAAATAGCATTTTTCTGAGTACTCAAAACGCAAAAGCATCACAACTGTGCACAAAGCTTTACAGGAATGTCAAGCTCAAACTCGACAGGTCTGGATATGATTAATTAAGGGTCTGAACAGGCATTGTGGCTGGTCTACAGTTTAAAATTTCATCAGTGCAATTTGAGAAAATGTGGTGTTTACAGCTGATTGGAGTGACTCATTCATCTCAATGTGTCACGACTTTCATCAAATAAAGCCATCTAGAAACAAGTCATTTGCACAGAGTGACATAACTTCCAAAGTAAATGCATATACCATTAAATGAATCAAAAAATATTTTATAGAATGCAGGCATTAACTCTGAAAATGTGACATAAAATGCTTCTGTATTTAAGTTTGTATTAAAACTGTATTTACTTACGTTCTCATTTCATTTCAGATTTTTTAATTTAAATGGATGTATCACCTTTCATCTGCATGTGACAGCCTGTTTATTTACAGAAAAGGAACAGGAATTCATTTTATGCCTGTATTTTACCTTTACATTTCTTCACATATTTCTGCCTTATTAAGCAAATAAGAACCTGTCATTTGAAGTCATGTGATGAGGTCAGATTTTTGCCTATTGGTTGATTTGATTTGCCTACACGTGCCTACAGTCGGGATTGATGGAGAACTGAGTTACTGAGCTAATCCAGCTGAAAAAAATACTTTTAAATAATACATAAAAATACAGGATTGTTTTAAAGGTAAAAATCCATAAATAAAATGGAAAATTAATTTCATAGCATATAAATGAATTCAGTGGTCATTTACATATTTTCTAATTTCTGCATTTTCTGTCCTCTGTACAGTTAGGGAAGCATAATATGTAAGAATAAAAAAGACCAATGCATCAACTTTACCTCAGGCCCAAATCAGTGACTTGATAACATCCAGAGAGGCTGAGAAACCTCAGCGAGCGTTTTGTTTCTGACTGTTTAGTCCCGTTTTCAGGCTGCAGACACTGCAGGCTCCCCACTGAGGAGCATTTAGTCCGAAATTCTGCAGTGCTGTTTCTGGTCATGCCTGACTCAGGCTGGGGCCCAGTAAAAGTCCTCAGGGCCATGTCACTTGTACAGCAGGTGGAGTGACCACAGAGCATTTCTGCAGACATGGCATACTGCTGATGCAAATATGAGGCATCTGAACCAGTCCTGTGCCGGCGCCTCCTGCTCCTCCTGCAACAGCATGAGCCTCCCACAAGCTGCGTCTCAACAAAGTTTTCTGCATCAGTGAGAGACATCCCACCACGACGGCTCCACTCTGCAGCGTCCTCAATATCAGCAAGGTCCAAAGAGTCCAGGACCCACACTTGTGTGGGCGTGCAGGCAGCGCCCCAGCGCCCAGTCCCCTGCTTGAAAATGATGGCCTGCTTTCGCCCCACCGGATGCAGGTTTCTCTCATCCACAAGTGTGATGGGAACTGGGGAACTCTTAAGAAGCTTGGCTCGCCTGTCTGAGCATTTGTCACCGCAGGTGGAAGACATGAGGTTGCCCAGCCCAACAGATAGTTTCTTCAGGGTGTGATCAGTGATCTTCTCACACCCCGACAAATCCAGGTGCTCCAGAGAATGACAAGCTCCAAGAGATGACCAGCTGAAAGGGGATGAATAGACACAACATAATTTAGTTTTCTGTACATAAACTTTATCATAGCCAGTGATCAATTTGTGGCATTTTGGTATTCATTCTTAATATTCACCTGTCAAATGCAAAGTCTGTAACATCAGTCTGCGTCAGGTCTAGATGAGTAATATTGGGGCACAGACTGAGGATTTGACGCACCTGGAAAGCAAAAACATTTATTTTACAACACAGCTCAATCAACAAGCTTGGTAATCTTTGATACAATGCTAGTACAATGGCAAAATAAAGATTTGTGCTCTGCATACCATTTTACTTGAGACTGTAGAGCTGTATGCCAGAACAATGGACTTGACAGACGGACCCACAGCTGGAAGGAGGTTCTGGATAATCCCATTCAGGAGCCTCTTCTCTCGCTTAGCAGTGCTGATTGCCAGGGAGCCCTCTGTATGGCCCGACACATCTGACGAGACGATGAACAACATAGGTGAGACATATATTTACATTATAGAGCTAACTAGAGGTGGTATGACACACCTGTAGACAACGCTAGAGGTGTGTCATACCATTAGCTGAGTCTGAGATCAAAGGCAGCAAACTCCTAAAAATGTAAATACAGGTGACTGGCGTCACCACAAAAGGATGTGAGCAAATGTGTGATGCCTTGTTTAAAGATATTAGGCAAGAGCATATAGATTTTTATTCATGCTAGTTTTATTACCCAATATCAACAGGATAACCAATGGGAAACTATAAAAGTAGAGGTCAAAACCAGACACTCCATGTCTTTAGATACCAGTTTAAATGAAGACTTATCTTTTACACAGTCTGCATGTAACCATAAACCTCTTTTACAGCTCTGTTCATGCTGAACACATCACGTACAACCAATGCTCCAAAATTGCTCGAACTGAATGAGCCACTTCTGCAAAACAATGACACTGCATTTATATATTTACTGGAAGCTTTGCTACTGCTTTTTGCAAGCAGTCCATCGGTTTATTCACAAACACAGACAGTAGTTTGCAGCAGTGGAAACATCCATTTTGTCTTATATAAAAATGTCTTTATATCCGTTTTTTGTGGATTTAAACAGCACTGGCTGCTGGGTGGCAGACCAGTTACTGACAGACAGTAGCTTTATTTACCACTATTTAATTAATAATTAATTTAACAAAAGATGTGGTCAGTGGGAATGGGCCTTAACATTGAATGGATAAGAAACTATAATACAACAGTACATCTCAAACAATGCCTGCCTGGCAGCTTGTGTCTGAAACGTTACATTAATATCAGTCATTTGTGACTTTAAATACCACTGAAGTTGCTAAGAGACGTGAGCCCTTTACTAAGACAAAACCTCACCAGACTCATCGATATCAGCGTCCTCATCCCATTCCTGATAGGCACGACCCTCATTCTGCCGACTCCTCACCCACTCCTCATCTGGCTCCTGGTCGAGATCCCCAGGCGGGCCATTATAATAGTCACCTACATTATAGAAACACACACATTCATCAGCTGTGCACCACTACACACTTGAATGGATTAAGTCTTCACTAGTATGTGAAACTGAAGCATACCTCTGGCCCAGTGCACAGGGTAAAGGTGCTTCCACAAAGAGCCCGTCTTGGCTAGCTCTGACCAGGCGCTGCACACTTGACTGCAGCGACACAGATCTTCAGGGCCTAAATAATGGAACAGCCTGAGCATAATTTCCGTGGGGAGCTGGGAGATGTGGGTGGAGGAATTCCTGTTTTTTTCCAGTTCTGAGGAAGAGGATGAAATAGCTTTGCTTGTATGTGGCTCAAATACCAAAATGATGAAGTGTACCTTTTACAAATGTCAACCACTTTCTAAGACAGAGTGTCCTTTCATGAAGTTAATGACTTTAACAGTTAAAACATTGTACTGGTTGCACATAGGTCCGTTATCAAGGAGACATTTTGCAGCAAGAAAGATGTGAGTACAAATAATTTGGCTAATTGGTTAAATTACATTTAGCTGCCTCAGTTTCAGCCCAAGGTGATATTTTCATATTTTGACCCCCAGTAGGAATGGATATTTAAAAAAATTATTTTATTGATACCACTGTCATTATTAAGTCTGCTAAAGCCCAATTCTTTATCGATTACTGATAATTTTCTGTGTATGTGTGCGTGTGTGTGTGGGTGTGTGTGTGCGTGCGTGCGTGCGTGCATGCATACGTGCGTGGGGAATCAGGCTTAAACAGGCTTTCAGCAGCAATGCAACTGTTTTATCTCCACGTTGTAGAAACAGTAAAAAAAAAACAACAACAACAAAAAAAAAAAACATTTATGAATGACTGTAACTGCAAAAATTAAAAAGAATAAAATAATACGCTGTTAAAGACACCTTAAAAATAATATAAAAATAAATGTATAACTTTTGAAGGAAATTGCTTCTGTTTTTATTTACATTTGTATTAAGTCCCTATTTATTTACTACCTTTATTAATGAAATAACTGTTACATGTATATATTTCTGTATAATTTCCCCTATGCATTTGTCACCATATTTATATCACCATACCAATTTGTTGCTGTATGTTCCTTTTACATTTCTGTTTCATTTTGTAATCATGTGTAATTAGTTCTATTGATTATTGGTTGATCAACACCAGGATCACAACTATAAATGGCTACTTCTAGCTAGATGAGTGTTAGACGCACTTCGCTAATGTAGCTGCAAATAATACTGTCAAATAATAAATAAATAACTGAAAATAAATGAATCTACCAAAAAATGTGAAGTTAAATGAGAAAAATAATTAAGATAATGGAGAAATTAAAATTGAGATAAAACAGAATCACATTCAATAATTTAGGTCACATTTAATACTTTTTTTACAAATAATTTTGGTGCACTTAATGGCATACTACTAATTTGCTAAATAATTCATTTACGTCTTCATTTATTTTTGATTTTGGCAGTTTTGGTCCTCCATATTCGATACAGATGGACTGAACTATTTGGAAGCGGTCCTCGATTTCATATCTTACCTTCAGTTAATGAAGAGGTGTTCACATTTTAGAAGCTAATTATGTAAAAATAATTATTCTTAACCATCTGTACCATAATGCAGTTTAAAATTGTGCAAAAAACAAACAAAAAAAAAAAACAAAAAACAGTGGTACATTGAACACTGGGATTAGTCTTACCAGTTAAGGTGTGCATGTGTAAGAACTACCAGTTTGTAAATATACTCACTAACCATAATCTGTCTTCTCGTGATCAGCGTATTTGAAGGCTTTTTGCAGCTCCTCCGCCTGGCTCCACAAACTGAAGCCCTTTAGCACCTCAGCTGCAGAGTCCCATTGCGGTTGGTTGCAGTGCTGCGCTATCACTTGTTTCTTGATGTCCTTGAGCTCGTCATAGGTGAAGTACTCCATAAGCATAGGCTGAAACACCTGCAACGAATCTCCTCGGTTTACAAACAGCTTGCAACAGTTCAATTCACTGGGACATTAACAGACATGTTTTTAAAATAACTTTCAGTGTACTTTGTTTTTAACTTTGTTGTTCATGATTGTAATTTAGTCTTACCCATTATGTAGGACATCAGTTAATTAAAACATGTTTATATTGAAAAACAAAAAGAATTTGAGCATCTTATACCTCTTCTTCTTCCTTCATGTGGGGCAGAAAGTCCTGTGTGAAAGCTTCTAGTCTCTCCTTCAGCTGCTTGGCATAGTTAAGCTGCTCATATTCACTCTAAAAACACACAACAATGATTAATTCATGGTCTGTGTCCAAAAATCACCCTCTTGCTTAATCACTCCTCCCTAAATTGAGAAATAAATTCAGATTTTGCATCATCATTAACAGCTGAGCTGTGCAACAGTTATTTCTGCATCTATAAAATGAGACATATTGCAAAGTTAACAGTAAGCAATGTACATGAAACTACTGTTTTCTTTTCATACGGAATTTTTAAGGTCATTACTACAGGAGTGAATTTGCAGGAGCTGGATTATTAGACCTCATAATAAACTTTCTAAGGCCAAATATTCTGAACTGTTTTTAACACAAATGAGAGGAATTCATTATAATCCAAATATTTAGGACAGTATTGTTTTTCCCAGGAGACACATTTTTCCTTGAGATAGAAAGCAGGATTTCTCCTCAAAGCAGAGAAAGAAAAAAAAAGTTTGTTTCTGTTTTACAAACTGGCAGCGGAAGTTCAGATTTACACTATTGCATCATTCTGGAAAGCCTTTTTGGTTTTTTTGGGGGTTGTATTTTTTTTTTTTTTTTTGGGGGGGGGGGGGGGG
>VUQI01060867.1:40129-54243 GCA_015106735.1 Paratilapia polleni
GTATTGTGTTCACAGGCAGCGAGGTCAGATTGCAGCTGAGCGAGCTTTTCAGGTTGAGGAGTTTTTACAGCGGAAGACGGAAGCTATGCTCAACAAAGTCCGTGCTGAAGGACAACTGGTACGAATTGTAACTACTAATAAGTATATAGCCCTGTCATTAAAATACTGAATTATAATCTATCACGATCTTGGTGTAACAAGAAACTTAAAGCTCTGTTAGACAATATTTCCAATATTAATACAGAATCAGTGGGAGACCTGTAACTGCAAAACACACTGAGAATCAGCCAGCTGTCTGCCAATTTTATCTTATCATTTTGGCTTGCTCGTAATCATTGTGACAGCTAGATGTTAGGGCCTGCGTCCTTCTAAAATGTGGTTAAATTGAACGGTAAACAGGGTACTCGGCAAAACCTGGCTGCAATCTATGGAAGCCGGGCTGGTGCTGTTCGGTGCAGGAGGCCTAAACCCAACAAAGAGGAGGAGGTAGGAGCCCAGGCCTGAACGCCCAGCCTCACACTCCACCTCAATCACAGCACGTCTGGCTTGGCACGTCTCACACGTCTGCACAAAACTCGCTTTGACATGCCCATACTTCAACCCAGCAGCTCAAACTCATTGCCACTCCTTGCGTAATGTGTTCCACTGTCAACTGGAAGCTGTTTATTTATCCCAGTTATGGCTGCTGGCTCGTTTCATATAACAATCTGAGTTTTCAGTTGGGTTACAAATGTTTTGCTTTGAATGGAATACATACATAAATGCATTCTTCATTGCTAACTGCAAATGTGTTTTTGTTTTATTTTTATTATTATTTTATCTGAATGGCTGCTGTCTTCATGTATAACATCATTATGTTTTGTTATATAAAACTGTCTTTATAAATCCCTACAAAGCATGTGATTTTTTTTTTTTTTTTTTTTTTTTTTTTTTTTTTTTTTTTTTTTTTTTTTTTTTTTTTTTTTTTTTTTTTTTTTTTTTTTTTTTTACTGCTTTTTGTCTTTGTTATGAATGTGACTGCTACTATCAATACTGTACTCTACTCTGTGTGTCTGCATGTGTATTCATTAAGTGTGTAACATTTCTGTATTTGTTCTCAGGAGTACTTGGCAAGGCTGAGGCAGATCCGCTTGCAGAACTTCAATGAGCGCCAGCAGATCAAAGCCCGACTCAGAGGAGAGAAGGTACATTCCTCCACTGCTATGAGTGTGCCTATAATGAAGGTGCTTTCAGGTCCCGCTGACATTTTGTCTCCTGGGTGTTGTTGCTTTCTGTGTGTTTCAGTATGACAGTGATGGTTCTGACAGCCAGGAGTCCAGCGAAGAGGCAGAGCTGAGGAGAAAGAAGATAGAGGCATTGAAAGTGAGTCTGGAAGGAGCACAAAGCAATTACATTTTGCAATATGCAATGTTTATTTGTAGAGAAATTTACAGTGATTAAAATGACAGCAGAAGATGATGTAAGTCACCCTTCCTGAGCCTGTGACTTGTTGTAAAGAGGATTAAAAAGTAATGGGTGTAGTTTCATGCTCAAACAGCATAAGAAAACACTGTTATCACAGAAGACATTTTCTATTATACATCCCTTTTTCAGTAGTCATATTTTTTATCAGTCCCTAAATTCATGGCTCAGAGGAACCAAACATGAGGTTTCACAAAGCTGCTACAGCTCAAAGAATGTTCAAAGAATGCTTAATGAAGCAAAAAATAATTACTTACAACACCAAACAAAGAGGGATAAAACCTTGAACCAACCATGCAGTGGGCCACCAGAATCAGACTTTTCTCCTTAATGAATGTTTAGAAACTTGAATCCAAAAATAAAATCAGGGCTGTCTGTAATTCCCATCTCAAATAATAAACAAAACTGCAAAAGACAAAGGTCTGGTGGAGGAGAGAACCCCTCTCGATTTATGTGGATTCAGCCTCCACAGCCAGGCATAACTAGGGAGGACAGGTCAATAAAGATGATCAAAAGAAATAATATAAATGGAAATGTGCCAGTGCACCAAGTCATGAGTAATATTCATCACAACATGAATAGTCATTGTTTCATTCCTTTTTATTTGTGTGTATGTGTGTACCTGGCAGGCCCAAGCAAACGCCCGTGCTGCTGTTCTGAAAGAGCAGCTAGAGAAGAAGAGGAGAGAAGCATACGAAAGAGAAAAGAGAGCTTGGGAGGACCATGTAAGTTTTCGTTCTTTGTTCCACCGTAACATTTCTTAGGCAAGACTTCTGTGTGACCTTACTGGTGCATTAGTTGATCTATAATCTAATTTTGCATATTATCTGTTGTGGAAGCTTGCAGCTCGAGGGGTTAAGGTTGGCGTATCTGCCTCAGTAGCAGTGTCATCTACCTCTGATAGTTCTCTTGCACAACCGGGCTCCTCTCAACCAGAACCAGCTGCCAGAACTCCAGCTCTGCTTGCATCCAAACCCTCCACCCCAGCTATATCCATGACTGCTGCCCTGAAGAACGTTGGAGCAGTCAGTATATGTTTACAGAGTTTATCACACCGTCTCTCACAGTATTTTGGGGTATTTATTTATTATCTGCATGAATTTTGCATTTTGTCTTTTACAGACTACGCCACTAAAAGAGAACTTGCCTGAACCAGAGTCGGCTACTGTGATCCAGGTGAGGTGATTAGCTGTTAAAAATCATTAAATAAGGTTTTATAAATAAGACCATTTTCTGTTTGAAAAAGGTTTTGTTCAATCATTTCTGTGTAACAGAGTGAGAAAAAACAGATTCTGCGCAGACTTAACCAGAACCTAAAAGCTCAAAATCCTGTGGAGGAGGTGGAGGAGTCTCCTCCAGCCCCTGCAGAACCAAGTCATGCTCCCACCCAAAACCAGTCTGATACAGACAAGCGCCCCTCTTCAAATGGAGACCGGAAGAAGTGGGAAGCAGCAGAACTGCCTGTACTTCCTGTGGCTCAGCAAACTTTAGAAGAGACGTGTGCCACAACAAGCAGTGAGTTGAGTCTGACTAGAGATGGATTAAAAAGATTACGATATATTGTTTTGTGTGCCGTACCCTGACAAACATTCTGGTTCTCTGACCGTACACAGCCCCTATATAAATGAATGGGGACAGAGCCAAAGCTTTGAGACTTAAAAACTCCATGTATAGAATCACTAGTCAAAAGTGATTAAAACTGCCTAAAATGTTTGATGCTTCCCTCCCAAAAATAAGGTTTATAAACCTTTTTACCCCCAAACTTCTAATACACATACACAAAGTTACATGACATTTCAGCTTCATTAATGGCTCAGTCTTCCCACCAGAGCACTGAAAAAAATGCCAGTAAGTGCTCTTAGTTGAAATTGTTGTGGACCTCTGCTGCATGTCAGTGCAACAACACAATTAATTGGCTCACATGTTTCACAGTCTGGCTGTTGATTGGTTCTTTGGGGCAGGACAGCTGCAATCTTTGCCATTATGATTTAGTGAATGGATGTGCCAGAATTCCCTCCAACTAAATTAAAATTTTAAAAAATCAAATGGGTGTTTTTGGCCTCTAAGAATAAAAGTGATCACCTATCTGTAAACCATGGTGCATAAAGTAAGTAAACAAGTAAGAGTAAACAGACTCTCACTTAAATTTTGACAGCAACATAATGGCAATTGCAAAGTCGGCCTACTACAACATTTAAAATATAGTCCAAATGAAAGGAATTTATGTCTTAAGAAAAAGAGCAGGTTAGATTTCTGTAACAGTAAAAAATCAAACAGACAACTGCAGCTCATGCAGAATGCTGCAGCTGTAGTCCTTGCTAACACCGAAAAAGTGGATTAGTCCGATCCTTAAATCGTTACACTGGCTTCCTTTGTGTTAAAAGATAGACTATAAAATCCTTGTACTAGTTTACAAAGCACCAAATGGGCTTAATCACATTTCACATTTATTCATGCTTCATAAAACATCCAGAACCCTAAGGCCATTAGGAACAGGTTTGCTCTGCACTCCTGGTATCACCCTTTTAGTTTTGAAGCTCCCCAGTTGTGGAACAAATTTCTTGAACACTTGAGGTCAGCTTAAAACTGTCACTTCACTTAAATCAGTGCATAAAACTGTACTATTTGAAGTGGTCTACAATAAAATCACATCTGCAACCTCTTTCTAACCTTTTGCTTTAATCTTTTATTTGCTCCCATTTTTTGTTTATTTTTAATTATGATGTAGCAAGTTCCTGCTACATTTCAATTTACCTTGATTATGTTTTTCATCCAATTTGGTGTCTTATATAATTGTTTTTTCTACGCCTCTGTAAAGGGCTCTGAATTGTCTTTTGTCTAATTAGATCTATACAAATACATTTAATCGGACTCTAATTCTCCCGTTGATTTCTATTCAGGATTCATCGAGTCCTATGTCTCACTCTTTATAATGTCTCTGTTAGTTCCTCTGTTAAAAGGCAAATGTGCTGAATGTTTCCCCTTTAATGTTTTCTCATCAGCCACTTCAGTGTCTCCAGAGGATAGGCCATCCTCTGGTGGTGATAGGAAGAAGTGGGAGGCAGGACTTCCACTTGTCCTTTCTGTAGCTCAACAAACCCTAGAGGAGACATCCATCATGACCATTGGTGAGTCTTTTCTCCCCAAGTCAGAACAAGTGCAGATTTCTGCATAATTCTAGCAGTTCTTATGATTCCACTCTCTCAGTATTTCTCTCTTTTTCTGTATGTTTATTGTCTCAGAGCAAACATCGGGTGATGTTATACAGATCGCTGGGTTACAGGAAGAAGCTCCCAGGAAGGTGTGGGGAGCAAGTCCAGATTCTCAGGTGCTGAGGGTACTTCAGGAGGCAGAACTTCAGCCGCTCACCCAGCCACTGGAGACTGTCACCATATGTGAGGACGAGTTTTCCAGTCCTGGTTAGTCTTCATTACTTAAACATTCTTACCTCATCCTTTTTTGTTTCCACATGACAGAAATTCAATTAGATACAGGCCTCGGTAAATGAAATCCCAGTTTACAACATTGGAAAAAACAAAATTGCTTGTAATTTTCCTTCTGTTATAGCTAAAGCTTGTTTGGGAGGGTGCCGAAAATTTAGCTCTTTACTTCTCCAGGAAAAAGCCTGCTATATATACAACAACCACAGAAAGGACCAGCAATAGTTTTGGGATGTGAATTTTAGAACACTTATGCTTGCACTTGTCCCAAAGTTGCAGATTTTTATTGTTGTTTTTTTTTTGTTTTGTTTTGTTTGTTTGTTTTTTGTTTTTTGTAAAATGTTTGCTGCTCTAAACCACTATGCCTGTAGTGACTCAAAGTTTTGCAAGAGTATGTCCGAATTTACTGCAAAACAAGGAGACATGAAGAATCCTTTTAATGGTTTCAATTGTTTTCTTAATTTGGTGCTACTTTGAAGAATAAATATGTGCTTATTATGGTCTCTTAATCTCCTTCAGATAAATATAACCAGGTGGCAGCAGCAACTGACATTGTTAAGACACCTAGAGATTTGTTGCCCTCTGCAGTGGATCCGAGCCCTGCAGCTACAAATGTGGCTTCACATCAAGAAATCTCTTTGGCTGCTGCAGTGGAGAGAGCGGCACTGCCACCCAGCCTTACTGAGACTGAGGGTTAGTTCTTGATATTGATCAGATTTTTTGCTGGTTATTTCAAGTATATTTTCAGCACAGTTAAATCTTATGTGGTCTGAATTCCTTTAGATCCAGCAGATTTGGAGTCAGTAGTTTTGGAGGAAACTCCTAAACAGGCCTCACATCCCCCAGCTGGTGTGCAGCAGGCTTGGGAGCAGGAAGCCCAGCAGCAAGTGTATTAATTTTGTTTTAAATATCTGCATTAAATTAGAAATTTGCCTTTTCATACAAAAATGAAAATTTGCTCATTGTTATGATTTAATTTCCTTTATAAATGGAGGGTTGCCTATGTTGAGAATTATTTTGTAGTGCCAATGTACAAGCAAAATGTTGATATTTAATTTGTAGTAAATATACAAAGACAACATGCATGTTTGTGGCGCTAAGTTGTATTTCTGTTATAGGCCAGCAGAGGGCAGTACAAGACCAACAGGCACCAAGGAGACTGAGAAGAGTTCAGAGAAAGCTACTGAGCCATCTGGTGAGATTAATGTGTAGTGAGCCAAGGCGACTTTTTTTCTGGGTAATTATTATCTTAATTAAATCTGCCCTCGTTTCCCTCTCTGCAGGTTTAGCACAGCATGAGGAGCCCCTATTTATGAAGTTGTGTTCCCCGGCCCACCGACGCACTGCTGCCCTCGCTGTCCTCTCAGCCCAGTCCTCCATGGATGAATCATCCTCCTCTCTGGCCTCTCGCTCACGCTCTGTCTCACCTCTGCGCTCCAAACACCAGAATGCACTCCTCATTGGTCTCTCTACGGGCATGTTTGATGCCAACAACCCCAAGGTGATTACCGGTAGAATATTACACTTCTCATTATTTTTTGGAAGGAAGTTGTGTTGCATAATAAGGGAAAGTCTAAAGGTAATTATCTGAAGTATTAAACCCAGGACATTATTAGCTGTAAGAGTGATCAGGTGTTTCAGGACATTTACTTGTTCTTCTCCCTGCTGTGATGTAGAGGCTTGTGCGGTATTATGCGTAAGATTTCAGTCTTCTTTATTAATGAGAGGGCTGGAATGAAGCCATTAATCTCACAGTCTGAACCCGCAGTGGTTCTGATATTACAGGAAGAGCATCCATCAACCAGTATCTTTCACGACCTTCATCACAGACAATGAGATCTGCGGAGCTTAACATTTTCAATATGCATATAAAAAGCTACATGGAATATGATCTTGTCACAATATCACATCCCATTCTGGCCCCTTCTTTGTATATTCAACCCTTGTTTATTGTCATATAAATTCCACTTGCAATTGTCTTATTCAAGACTTATCGGAACCCCATCCAAATATTCTGCATATCACCGTGTTTGCTTTGTGCTGTCAGATGCTGCGGACATGCTCTCTACCAGACCTCAGCCGAGTCTTCAGCTCTCACAAGGATGCTGCAGTGACTGGCGAGGCTAATGTTGCTCCAGACAACAACCTGGAAATCGAGGACCTGGATGAAGCAGCTAAAGATGATGACCAGTCTGAGACTGAGGAGTAAGACAAACATAAATGACATCTCAAAAGAAAAGACATGCTAGGTCCCTGCTTTGTCATTTTTGGCAAATTATGAATAGTATTTCAAGAAGTAGTTCAATTAGTTTCTAATTCTTCCATAGGCATAGTCAGAGATGGCAAGTAATTTAATTAAAGAGAAAGTATAAATGATACACATCTCTTTGTGCAAAGAAACTATATCAATAAAGATAGGTAGTTGTTTTTATAAAAATGTATCATTTTGTTGTTACCTGTTGTCTTTTTTGTTTTGTTTTTTTAATCTTGCCATATTTTCAGTTGAGTTTAGTTTGTTATTGTTTATATAGCACCAATTCACAACAACAGCCATTACAAGCAGCTTTATATTTTAAGATAATGACCCTACAATATTAGAGGGAAACCCCTAACCATTGGACAATCCCCTATGAGAAGCACTTGGCGACGGTGGGGAGGAAGAACTCCCTTTCAATAGGAAGAGACCTCTGGCAGAACCAGGCTCAGGGAGGGGCAGCCATCTGCCCGAAATGGTTGTAGGGTGAGGGGAAGAGAAGCGAGAGAGAAGGACAGCATAGAGATACAAGGACAAAATACAAGCTATGGGAGAGAGAAGACAGAAGTTAATGATATACAGTGTTGCCATGTAAGTGTTTAGTGCATCATGGGAAGTCCCCAATCAACCTGAGCCTATATCAGCATAACTAAGAAATGGTTCAGGGCCACCTGATCCAGATTTTAACTATAAGCTTTATCCAAAAAAAAAGTACAGAGGATGTCTGTCTCCTGAACCCAAACTGGGAGCTGGTTCAACAGGAGAGGAGCCTGGAAGCTGAAGGCTCTGCCTCCCATTCTACTTTTGGAAGCTCAGGAACCACTAGTAAGCTTGCAGTCTGTGAGTGAGGTGCTCTATGTGGATAATATGATACTGTGATGTCTTTATAATATAATGGGGTCTGATCATTTAAAATGTTGTATGTTAAGAGAACGATTTTCCAGGGAGCCATGAAGAGAAGCTAATATGGGAAAAATACGATCTCTCTTTCTAGTCCCTGTTAATAACCTTGTTTTTTTTTTTTTAGAAAAGCTTGATAATAAGTAATTACAATAGTTCAGACTAGTTTTTCCGAGACAGGATGTTTCTAATTTTAGCAATACCGATCAGATGACAGAAGGCAGTCCTAGATATTTATCAGTTTGTGAATTAAAGGACATATACTGGTCAGAAATGACTCCAAGGACTTGTGTGCATGAATGTGAATGTACTTTATAAATAAAGCAGAGTTGAGTTGAGGTGAGGGGTAATGTGTCTGATAAATCTATTTTCTGTTTTCCAGTGCATATGAAGATGAAGATCTGCGTGACATCAGGGCTTCAATGGAGAGACTGCTGCAAGAAGAGGTTGGAGCAGGAGATTTTAACGGAAACCCTCCAGAGGGCGGAGACCAGGAGCTTTTCAACAGGATTGCAGCCGAGATCAATCAGGACAACACTCAGATGGCTGTAGATGATGATGATGATGATGATGATGACGATGAGGATGAGGAAGATGAAGAAGGCGAAGAAGAGGAGGAGGAGGAATGCTCAAATGGGAGTCCTGCTGATGAGGAGGCAGGGGAGTTGCTTACCAATGGTGTGGGAGAGGAGAACCACAGCAATAACAGGCAGCTCAATGAAGAATGGCATTCAGGTAGGACGGAACATCACAAAGTCTGTTTTAATCAAATTATGTCATTATTTTAAAGCAATAACACTAGTTTTTGCATTTTGCTTGTTTCATCTTGAAAACTACTTAAGCTCTTAAAAATTCGTCTTCAATTAATATCCTAATTCTACTGATTTAATAAGTGGTCATGTAACAAAAGGTTATACACAAGCAAACTGAGCAGCTTCGTATCTGTCCAGACCAAAAGTGCAAGAGTGTTATATGAAGTGATTCATTCTGCTTCACAACAGATGGCAGTGGAGAGGACCAGGGCGGAGAGGCTGAGCATCATGACAGCATCTTCAGCCGTCTGGAAGAGCTTCGGTTCAACCTGGAGCAGCAGATGGGTTTTGAGAAGTTCATTGAGGCCTACAATAAGATTAAGGTATGAAATATTCATTATTTCTCTCTGAAATCTCGAGTTTGTTCATATACCCTCACAGTAAAAATGACAGTACACTCCAAAATCGAATTTGCATATTTTTCCTCTGGCCTGTTGTGCTGTATCTGGATTGCTTTAGTATGAGTTGCCCAGTTTTGGAGATTTCAGCTGTAGAGATATCTGCCTTCTTTTGAATATAATCGAAATAAATGGCGCTCGCCTTGTGGTGCCAAAAAATACATCTGAAAAGCTCGGGAGCAACATCATTCTAGAAAGGCCTTTCATGGCCTTGTTTTCAAAAATAATTAGCAAACTTTGTTATGAGCAGTTTTATGTAGGAACTATTTTCTTTCTATTTTCTACATCTGCCACCCAGAAGAAGTGTGCACAGCATAGCTGGTAGTGTCTCCCAAGGCCAATTGTTCCTAGGTAGGGCCACACTAAGTGCGATTCAAATGCTCTCTGACGATAACAACAAGGATTCAAGAAACCTTGCCCAGATTAGGGATACCAGGGCTCCACCCTGAAGCCAGCCCGGGGGGGGGACTTGTTTAAAAGTGCCTGGTAGCCAAACCCCATGCGTTAAGGTTCAGCTCAAGTAATCCACATGGGCCCGTCCTCCTGTGGGCCCACCATCTATGGGAGGAACCACAGGAGTCTGGTGATTTGTGAATTGCGTGGCAGTCAAAGATGGAGGCCTTGGTGGTCCAATCCTCCGCTGCCAGAGCCAGTTTAAGCAGCCAGGGCTTAAACTGGCTCTCCAAAATAATCTAGATGCATGAACATAAAATACATACGTTGATTTTGGGGTGAACTGTCCCTTTAAATGCTAGACCATATGACTGCTTGAAGAGACATGTTTTGTTTTCATGCTCAAGGCTATACATGAAGATGAGGATGAGAATATTGACCTGGGCTCCAGTTTGGTCTTAAGCATTCTGGGAACTGAGCACCAGCATCTGTATCCCAACATCCTTCATCTAGTGATGGCAGATGGCGCATATCAAGAAGGTTAGTGACAGTAGTTTTGCCTTAGTAGAGCTATCATTTTCATTGTGTCTATAATAAAAATGGCATGCTTTGTTGTTTTTTATGTGACACACAATAAATGCTACTTAAAATTTATGTCACTTGCTTTAACCTGGTTTATGTGTTTATTTTATTTCATCTTTGTTTTCCACTCTTTCCTTCTGACCCACAGAAATACACATTTATCTTTTTTGAATTGTTCTGGTCAGTGACAGCATCAGCTGTGTCAGAGTACCATGAGTGTTTAATCTCATCTCTAAAATCCTGTCTTCTTTTCTCACGCCGCTGCAGCTTCACCAAGTGATGAAGGGATTAAGCGGATGTGAAACACACCCTTAACTCTGTCTTCTTTGTCATGCTCTGTGCTGAGTCTCTTGTCAGACTGGGGGGCCACAGCAGAAATAGGAAGAAGTTGAGGGGGTGGGTGGGCTTGAAAGGTTTCCCTCAGGATGGGAGCAGCCTTCAGATACATTTTCTCATTGAACATCTTCGTTTGACAGTTCGTTTGTTTTCTATTTTTACTACCTTCTGAAGGAGAAATGGATGATGCAGATGTCAAATATCTCCCCCGAGGACTTGTCTCAAGATCTGTTATCTTATGGCTCACATCCACACAGCGCTGGATATAAATATATATTGTTGAAGCAGCAATCAGAGAGCAAGCCATCAGACTGTAGTAAGGCAGTATAGTCTAATTACTGCTGAAAATTTTCCACTATATTCAAGCCTCAAATTTAAGTTTGAGAAGACATTGCTGTAGATTTTTAGGTTAGTTGTGATGCCTGTTTTTCCTATTAAACATTAGTGCATATATGTATTGGGAAATGAGCATCAATAAGTTAATAAAGTCAACTGAACATGCATGGGCCCCCTTGTTCTTTTTAGACATTTAGTTTTTTATAGATAGCCTTAACTTGACTTATAAAGTTAACCAGATTCTCAGGGTTAAGGTTAGGCTATGAGCTAAATGCCAGGATCAATATACTCACTAATCTTTGCCATTTTCTTTCTTATTCATCTTACTTTAGCTTCTTGGCATCTAAACATTTGCTGAAAGTGCAGCTTAGGCTATACTGACAGCAGTCTAAGTGTTTCATTTTATGGCAATAGATTCATGTGTCCTAGAGGGGAAGGTAGGAATAACTGAAACCCCCAGAAATCAAGTTGAGAGGTGAAGTGATTTGTTTCCTTAGTGGCCTCACTGGGTGTTGCAACCTATAGAAAGTATTTGTACAAATCACTGAAAGATTTGTAGCTTTAAAACTTTTGTTTTCTTTTTCTTTTTTTTCTTTTTTTTTTTTGTGACATGATTCTTTGTCAAATGTCTAAGGAAGATCCTATAGATGGAAATGTACTTGGAGCCAAATTGTGTGCAGATGTTTCCCCACTTTTTTTGCAACATATTGTCCTTTTGGTCTGGCACCAGTTTGCCTGGATGTGCACATACTTGCTCTTTTTTCTGATGGTTTCTTGTATTAACAGAACAGACTTGTAAAGAGGAAATTTCATAGATGAATGCTTTTAACTGAGGAAGTAAATTCATTCTTAGTACATTCATAGAGTCACCAAAATATGTGCCAATCCAGCAATTACAGATATTTTTTCACTGAAAGCAAAAACATTTATCTTTTGGTAGTGTGGTATGGCAGTAGGATATCCTTAATATGATCATCTCACACCCACAGTGCTGGGTCGGTGCATAGAAGCCCCACCCATCTGCTGTTCAAACCTTCTGTTTGGGAGGGGCAGCCAATCAGAAGAAAGTTAAATTAAAGGGAGAGAAGCTAAACCAGCTTGTTTCAGACAGTGAATAAACTGAGGAGCTGCACCAAGGCCCAGTACGAGATAAATATGGATTAGTTTGTACTGCGAATCATGCAAAGCTATTTTAGTAGAGTCAAGAATAAAAATGTGGAGCTGGAAATGAGCACAATAAGTCCATTTTAACCTCGAGGTTCCCTGGCAACCTGTGCGGTAGGTTTAGGGTTGGGTAGTGCTTTATCGAGATGCTAAATAGGCAAATTTTGAGAAACTAGAAGATGTTATGTGGACCGTGAAGTGTCATACATTTTGACACTACAGTTTTTCTCTTAAGATTTTCTATGTGGTTGTTCCAAACAGGCAGGAATTCTGTAAAAAGAGGTGAAAGTTAATCAAACCGCACCCCTAACTATAACCCTACATGGTCTGCCAGTGACCTGGTGGACATTATGAGGTTAAAGGTTTGGAGTAACTGTCCAATACAATAACACTGTTATTGTCTCTGTCCTCTTCTCTCTTTACTGTTAAGAGTCCTGGTCCGGCTGCTCTATTTTCTGATTTTTCTTTGTGTTGTCTCTCTTTTAGATAATGATGAATAATATTTTGTGCAATGGAGCTGCTGGCAGCTTTGACAATCTGCTAGCTATCTGATGTCTTCCCGTGGCGCACGTGATCGGCAGAAGGATCTATGCATGAAGTGTCGCAGCCTCACATCTAACAGTGTTTCAGGCACACTTGCATGATGTATAACTACTACACTCAAGACTGTACTTCATACTTTGACTATCAGCACCTGACACTATTTTCTAACCAGTGTTCATTCAAAAGTGCATTACGAAAAATATGTGTTCTTCTTAACCAAAGTTTACTCCAACATAAATGTTCAGTCCACATCTATAAGTGAAAGATGCACATGTGTTGTCACAATTAAGAGCATAGACTTTGTGTTTCACTTTGTTGTTGGTTCAGTTGGACTCTTTGGTGGCATTTTATTTTGGTGGGTGAAGATCTGGTCCTCTCAGGTGCTTTCTCTGTTCCACCCTCAACCACAGCTTTGGAACTCAAACCAGGTCAAGACCATGATTTACTCAAAACCAATTCAACCTCCTTTTTCTTACAATTGTTTTCACCAAACAAGAAGTTAAATAATATCTAATACATTTTCCATGTTTCGTACTGTTTCGGTTAATCCAAGTTAAATTAAACATTTTTGTGACTGAGACTGTTGTGTATGTTGCTAAGGAACTGTAGCAAGACTGTGACTGGTATGATGAGTGGACCAGGTCAGAGGTGTACTGATGATATAACCAGTGGTATAGATGCTAACAATAAATTGTATTTGTTTCTAAATTTAAATATTGCAAATCTTTATATGAAATAAACACTTGTTTTTAAAAGAAATTGAAGACTTTTTTTCATTTCTTTCTCCCTCACTGCCAAAGTAGACAGCAAGGAAGGGTTAAAGCATGGGCACATCAAAGCTTGCAATTTAATTGTCTTACAATATATTAAAAAATTTACAGTCACTTTGACAGAAATACTGAATGTATAGTTAAATCTGGTTAAAAACCACTTAAAGGTACTTTTTGTAAAAACCCTCTGCAAAATTTAACAACAACTTTGAGCACAAGGTGGTGGCATTTTACCAGAAGGTTTTAGTGTAGTTCACCCTAACCAGTGTTCCATTCTTCTTTATGTTTGAAATTAGAATGCAACATTTATTTATAAAGAGAGAGAGAGATTTTTTTTTATTACCAAAATAAGTTGGCTAAGTATAATTTTAACATAAATGTTGACCTAAACCCAACTTGAATAATGTTGGGCTGATGAGATGCGATTTGATTTAACATCACCTGGTGGTTCAAAGTGGTATTACACAAGAGTACAGCCCGGCCCTTTTTTAAATTCGGTTGATATCTCTCCTACTCAATATAGACGTCTTGGACATAACGTCATACCTGTTCACATTTTGTTTGGAGTTTTAGTTCATTTTAACAGCTTTTAAGCTATTTGTAAGTAAGTTGGGGTTTTTTTTGTTTGTTTGTTTGTTTTTTTTTGTTTGTTTGTTTGTTTGTTTGTTTTTGGGTTTTTTTTTTTTTTTTTTTTAAAGGTTTTTTTTTTTTTTTCCTTTTTTAAT
>VUQI01060868.1:6056-17092 GCA_015106735.1 Paratilapia polleni
AGCTCAAAAGCCAGCCTAAAATGTGTCCTACTGCATAATGGCAATTACTTTGCATCCGTGCCAACTGGTCATTCTGTCCAGTTAAAAGAAACCTATCAAAATATGCAAACTGTGCTGGAGAAGCTGAAATACAACGAGCACAAATGGACCATATGTGAAAAAATGGATTTGCATTTTGTGACAAAACTGTACGTGACTGAATATTTTTATTGGCATTTTTGAACTCAGCATCATTGCATTAGGTAATATCAACTATTTTCTGGAAAACAGCAGAAATTTTATTTTTTGATGCAGGGCGGAGATATCAACAGGGAATTGTAGACGTCAGCCCAGTGTGCACTTCTGAGTGCTAACAAATGTGCAGATTGCATGTGCTTTAGCACAAAACATCTGTGAATCAAACTTTACAGTCAATCTTGCGTGTATTTTCACACGCAGTCTGCTTCCTTTCTTACAGTTATTGCAGTGCAATACCTTCAAACAGCTCTACGATTAACTTGTAATCCCAAGTAAATGCTTTAAATTAAAGTTAACACCTTTGAGACGTGTTAGGTGTTTTCAGTCATTTACATTTATTCATATGCTTCAGTATTTCAGATGTTGTCTCACGGAAAATGGCAGAAGCAAAGCAAAGAGGGCTGTCCTGCAACAGCAACAAATTAAATGACTGTTGTAGCCATTTGTTTGAAACATAAAAACAATATTAAATACTTGGACACTTTACATTAGCCAGTAAGAGAGAAAAGCAAACAAAAACAATGACAGTGACAATAAAATGAATCTTTCTTCTGTGGATATGAATGATATTTCATGTTCAGCCAAAGTCAAACTCAAAGAACTAGTGTTGCTACCGTTTTGGTCCATGGGTGTTAAATATTATAAGCTGTGTTCCCACATCCTTCATAGCTCCTCCACCTCTTCATCCTCACCTGCAGCTGCTCTCAGAGGGCCACAGGGCAAAGACGGCGATTATCAGCAGCCACACAGGTCCTCGAGTTTTTCCCATGACACAGTGAGAGGGGAAAGCATCAGAATAACGTCTATCTAACCAGATTTCTGGATTTCAAAGACAATTTAGAGAAATTTGGAGCTGCCAATATGCAGTAGCTCTGTGCAGCTGTATCTGACTTTTGTACTTGACATGTGGGGCAGTGAAACTCAAGGCCTCAGGTGGATGAAAGATAGAGGGTGAGCTCTCAGAGTCTGATGAGAACCCGCAACATCTGGCTGGCTGAACAAAGGAAGAGGTCCTGGCTGAGAGTTTGAAAGTGGGACTCAGATCTGGCTGAGGGGCATGAACTTCTGGTAATAACTCTTGGTTACATCAATCATGAGGTCCTGTGTACACTCTGGGAGCTCTCCTGAAAACAGACCTGGGAGAGAGCAGGACAAATGCAGGTAAAGACCTGAGAGGCAGGAGAATGAAGATGGAAAAGTAGAAAGAGAAACTGGTCTGCTGTGCAGGTGTGTGTGTGTGTGTGTCTGTGCATGTGTTTGGCTGACCTGGGCATCCGGAGAAGACAGTGAAAGGTGGCACCACTGTCTCAGGAGGAAGCACCGTGTTGTCTAAGATCTTGCAGCAATCCTTCAGCACACAACGACGACCCTGCACACAATTCACACAACAGAGGAAAAAGGAATTTAAACATTTGCTACTGAGTCACATGCTTTCACTGAGACCGAGGATATTCTGGGTTCTGTTGATTAAGGATGGCGAATATTCCGAACAGTAAAGAAGTAACCGTTATCCTTACAATGCGTTGCACAATGGTGTGGGGCCAGTAAAAAGGAAAAAGTGTGTTGTGCAAGCTGACTGGCCAGTAGAGGTCCATTCAGCTCAGAGAATCAAGATGCTAACTGGCAGTTTGCCACATCCCTTTAAATTGTCTTAGCGACAGGCCGAAAGCAGGCTCTTCTTCTCTCTCTAGCAGTGATACCTGCAGCATGCACGGACATGTCAACAGGAGGCAGGGTGATGGCTGGCACCGCACCCATCATTTATTTGAAACTTTAGTTACTAATAATGTTTGCCATTCCACTGAAAACGCTACGTCCAGATGAGCAAAATGAACATTCGGGGATTTCCTTATCTGGATTATTGAGCATGCATCAAGACAGTGCTGTCCAAACATCAGCAAGTCTGTGCTGTCCAGAGGGGTGTACTAAGAAGCAAGATTAATGGCTCAGTGGGCTATGTTGAGTTTTCTGTGTCACAAAAGTGGCTTTTTTACCTGGCTAAATCCCCATGGTAATTTATGCTGAACACATAACCTGGTCGGCAGCAGGTTATGTTCAGAGTTTCGGTTTAAAATCAGATGGAAATGTCACGTTTTCACTGATTCTTTTACTTACAGAATGTTTTAAGTGCAATATAGATTCTTTGCTGGGCGAATATGTTTTATATGTGCAAGTTGTTAAGCCGTAACTTACTAAAACCACTGAATGAAAGATCAAATTGTCACTGGAATGTGCATGTATCAATTTGGTGATGCAGAAAATATATAAATGTTGTTGTACTTGATTCTAATCTGCTGCTAATTCTCTTTTACACTGCTGGAATTGCAGCTACTAGATCACAGATCACACCAAGAACACACCAAGAACACCTGTTCAATCAATACAATTCATTTCACTCTGATCTGCTGATAAAGCGATGTGCACGTCTCCTTTACCAGGCTATGGGACAGTAACGTATAATGTTTAAATGTATCCAGTTTAATGTTTCAGAGCTCTCATGTACAGTCGTCACGTTAAACGGCAGCACTGAGAGCGCACGCAGCGATAAAATGTTTATTTTAACCACTCTGTGTGATAAATCCCAAGATTAACGATTTTCTCATGCATCTCTCGTCTTATTTGCAACAGTGTTGCATTTTACTGTTATTTTTTTATGTCCTTTATAGATTTTTAATCACCATTTTATCATTATTAACATCATTATCTGTTAACGTTTTTGATTGGAGCAGGCGGCACTCATAGGCATGATTTTGTGCAGAAAACGAGTCACATGACCCGTGAAATGTCCCTTTTTATGTGAACGCGCACAGAGCCTCAAGCAGAAAGCCCAGCTTAACAGAGCAAGTTGATAACCACCGTCTTGATACCCGTTATCACCAGCTGGAGTTTCAGGTTTTGTCGAGCCAGCTAACTTTAAGAAAGCCTGGCTCTGCTTGCCTATTATTTTTCTAAATCCTCAGCAATAACTGGAATGAAACACAATCACTGTCTTTTCCTGCTGAACCTAAAACTCCATATCAGCCCACCAAAACTGTGGGGGTCTCTGGTTGAACTGTCAGTAGGCTAGATCTCTGCAGGATTTCATACTGTCCCCTCCCTCTCCCCACACATTTCCCATAAAGTACAGAATAACTTACCTGTGATGAAGTTAAGTCCCCTCTTGTCATGGTCCAACACAACAGCTTGAAAAAAAATGTCAGTCTTTGTGTTTCATTTCTTAATTCAAGCTACGACTGTGCCCACTCAACGCGGCCTGCCAGCAGTGTGTCGCTGCTGCTGTTCAGTTCATTTGAACATGACTACCATGTGACTATTTCACCACAGGCAGAAGAGACACGCTTTCTGTTTATGCCCTCTTCGCTTTCACAGTAATGTCCTTTTACTGCTCATGAGCTTGCTTTGTGTGTGTGCTTTTATCTCACTCACTATAACACAGTTCTTGCCAATGTGGACGTAGGAACCAATCTGTGCAGCGTTGACCACACAGTCCTCCTCGATGAAGACGTGGTCTCCGATGTGCAGCGGGAAGAAAGCCACTCTGCGGGGGGGGGGGCAAAATATATCCAAACAGCATGGTAGCAGGAATATTTGTCGTACATCTCTCTTTTGTATATGAGCCACTTTACAAATAAGATCTTAAACAACTATGTGACAAGAAGTTAATGTGCTACACCTGCAATAATTCAGTAATTTGTCAAGCAACAATTTGCTGCTTCCACCGTTATTGATGTGAGGATTTGCTGTTTCTCATTTGTAGGTTTTGGATTACTATTACACCATATATTATAGATATATCGTTGAATTGAAAAAAAAAATCCTTATAATGACATTAATCATGAGTGGAAGTATGCAAGGTGTATTTAGACAGTATATCCATACTTCTATGTCTCTGCCTGTATCTCCATTTATAACCAGATAATAATTTGAGTGATTATAGCACATCATTAAAACACAGTTTGAAAGCATCCCAGTATGTGTGAAAGCTACATTACCCTTTGCTGAACTTTTTGAAAGGTGGTCGAATAACACTCCGGCTTTTCACCACACAGTGTCTGCCCACCCTGACATTAGCCAGGTCCCCCCGGATGATGCAGTCATTCATCACAATAGTCTGCAGGAGGGAACACACAGACCCACACACTGAGCTTTAACACATCCGTACAGTATCCACAGTGCGACTTCCAGGTGTTTTTTTTTTCTTACTTTGCCATTCAAGACGATGTTTTGACTCCCACAAAGCACCGACTGTCTGCTCACTTTGTTGCCAGAAGCCTGAAATACAACAACAGCAGCGGTTAATATTCGTACAAACGGGCGTGTTTCTGTTTTTATGTGTGAGCACAAACAATCATCTCTTCTCCGCCCTGCTCTCTGTTCACTTTCTGCTCTCACTTGGAGAAACAGCGAGCTTCGTTAGCTAAAACAGCGACTTTAAAATATCATTTAAAACCGCACACAGTACCGTCTCAATGTACTCCGCTTTGTTGTACAATATTTCAGACAACTCCATGGCTGGAAACCCGCTAAACTATCAGCGATTAATATTCGATAATGTTATCTAAAGCATCTATCTAGATTTGCTCTATGGGAAGCTCCCTCTAACGCTTCTCTTCTTCTGCGCAGACCCGGACGTGACGCCATCAAATAACTTTATTTAAAATAGCAGAAAGGAAAAAAAACAAAAGAGGTCTCCAGAGATGTAAACAAAAAGAGATACGTAAGAAAATAAAAATATTTAAACAAAAACATGACATCCCAATAAATTAAGGTTTTCTTTTAAAATAACTCCTTTAAAATTATATGTGTTTATTGCATTTTTAATAAAATATATTCTGTATTTTTTTCCTTTAACATAATATAAAGTTGTTATTTATACTGAGACCTATCTTTACACCGCTTTTGGAGGATAAGATAATTATTAAAGTTATTTACAAACCATGTTAATGAGGGTTACTGATTTTTTTTCCATTTACTTTATTATCCATAAAATAAATTCCTTTAGAGAGATTAGGCCAGAATTTGCAGTAAATGTAGTGGATGAATTTTCTTTATTTTGAGACTTAACAAATTGGGCAGGCTGTCTATTATTTCATTTTCCCCTTCCACCTACATTGAAAACCTTTATGTTAAAAAAAAAAATCAATCTAAAAATGTTTCTCCATCGATTTTTGAGAATATACCATTATTCATGCTGAATTATAAATTTAAATCCTCTACTTCCTTACTCTCATCATCATCTAGTGCTTTTGTGTAGTCTTTTATTATTTCAGTAAGTCACATCTTGCTTCTTTGGAAATTCAACTTACAATTTTTTTTTTATAGCCTCGCCATAAACTCTTTTTCCTGCAACATCTATGTATGCCTATCTATTTATATCAATATCTATGAATTCCTCTTTTATTTTTCCTTTTATTTGTTTTATGAACCCTCAAAACAAACAGAATTCTATTCACTGTTTACAAGCCACTTGGTTCTTCATTGTAGAAAAGCTCTTTTAGCTTTTCCTATAGGTGGGTTCAAGGTGGGGGTAGGTTTACATCAGAGATCGGCTCTGAGCCCCTTCTTGTTTGCAGTGGTGATGGACAGGTTGACAGATGAGGTCAGACAGTCTCCATGGACTATAATATTTGCAGAAGACGTTGTAATGTGTAGTGAGAGTGTGGAGCAGGTGGAAGAGAGCCTGGAGAGGTAGAGGTATGCACTGGAGAGAAGAGGAATAAAAGTGAGTAGAAGCACGATAGAATACATGTGTGTGAATGAGAGGGAGGCAGGTGTAACAGTGAAGCTGTAAGGAGCAGAGGTAGTCAAAGTAGATGTGTTTAAATACCTGGAGTCAACCATCCAAAGCAATGGACAGTGCACAACAGAGGTGAAGAAGAGAGTGCAGGAAGGGTGGAGCAGGCGGAGACAAGTGTCAGGGGTGATTTGTGACAGAAGGATAGCAACAAGAGTGAAAGGGAAGCTTTACAAGATGGTAGTGAGACCTGCTATGATGTGTGGTTTGGAGATGCTGGTACTAACACAAAGACAGAAGGCTGATCTGGAGGTGGCAGAGTTGAAGATGCTAAAAGTTTCATTGGGAGTGACCAGGAGGAACAGGATTAGAAATGAGTATATCAGAAGGATAGCTCAGATTGGACAAAGGATGTTGAATATGGAGCTGCCAGGCAGGAGGAAAAGAGGAAGACCACAGAGAAGATTCATGGATGTAGTGAAAGAGGACATTCAGAGGGTTGGTTTGACAGAAGAGGATGCAGGGATAGGATGAGATGGAGGCAGATGATCTACTGTGACGACCCCTAAAGGGAGCAGGCGTAAGAAGAAGAAGAAGAAGAAGAAGAAGAAGAAGAAGAAGAAGAAGAAGAAGAAGAAGAAGAAGAAGATTTTATCCAGCACACTGTCTATAGGAGCAAACCAATGATGCCAACACCTCTGTGAAACAGCTTCACACTGTGGAGAATTTTGGTAAAGACAAAAAAAGTGCCTAAAAACTCTGGAGTCCCTCCAGTGAGACAGAAATCAACACACTGTGTTTTATCGTTTCATATCACAACCAGAGGACTCAGCAGCTAACACTGAAGATACTGTACTCTCATGGACTCCAGTCTGGTCTCAGTCTAGCCATGGATGTGTGGTGGCCTTTACTCAAGCTGTGGCCTGAGGTCAAGCCTTTCCTCTAGCAGCAGGATCTCCTGCAGAGAAAGCTATATGAGCTGTGGAGCAGCAGTCTGGAGATGATGGACAAACCTAAACACAAGATCCTGGAGGAGCTGCAACCTTCAGAGAGAGGGAGAGCACTTTGGTCTGACCCTGGACACTCCCCTTCAGAGGAGCTGTCAGTGAGGCAGGTGGACAGGAAGCTGAGAGTCAGTGGAAAGCCAGAGAAGAAGCAGGAGGATGACAAAGGCTGCCGCTCTTACAGACTGAGGTTTAATCTGCCTGTAGGCCTGAACCTTGAAGACATCGCCTGCTGCCTGGATCCAGGTGGGAAGCTCCGCATCCAGACAGTCAAAGCTTGGTGTGCAGAGGAGACAGAGAGAGAGCTGGACCAGAGTTTGTGTTCACCCACAGAAGGTAGCAGCACAAAGGCACACAGCAGCACACCGTATGAAAAATAGCTGAACAAACCTATGAATTCCTATGAATCAAATGAACCCTGAACCCTGCACCCTGATATGAAGTGTTATTCTCCTCATTTAGGTCATCATAAAATGACTCTGTGATCGATTGGTCTTCCCTGGATTGAAGCCTTGCTCCACAGCATTTTTATTTTCCAGTTTATTAAGATTAATATTTACATTTCACTAATTTCAAACCGCGTGTTTTGCAAACAACACGATAGAAAATACAGATTTTCTTTTAAACAAAAGAAGCTAAATTCGAAATAAACCCACACATTTGTGCTGTGCGCATGCGTACAGCGGAGCCCTTGACCCCCGTTTCTTCTTCTCCGCCTTGCACGCTGGTAGATCCCAGTAACTGCTCTCCGTCATGGCGGCTCGTGTCCTGCAGCAGTGTGCCCGCTCCTTCGCTCGCCCCTCGCTGAGGCTTTGCTCTGGTAACCTCGCAGTAAGAGCCGCTCCAGCGGCAGCCGCCACCATCCACCGACCTCTCTCCTTCGCCGCAGACAGCCGGAGGACGCGGTGGGCCGGCCAGAGCCGGGTGAGTCTCCGGTAACATTGAAACCATCGCGGCCTAGCTGCTGTGACCTACCGATGTCTTTCAAAGCTGTGGGGCCAGCCTGGCCCGCTGAGAGTTCATGGCCCCACACGAGCAGCTTATTTAACTTTGAATGAATCTCTGTTGATTTGGCTGAAAAACGTGAAACACTGCAACGGTTTATTTTGAAGACAGAAGAGCCATGTTTTGCCTGTTAGCATGCTAGCTAGCTAGTTAGCAAAGTTGGTGAGTTCACTGACACGCTGATGTTGCTGCACTGGTCGCTCCACTCTTTAAACTTAAACTAACGCTGCATGGATGTTTCTGCTTAAGCATCAGGCATTAATGTGCAGAAAGGTAAAGCATTGCTGCAGTGCAGGTGTGTCATATATGACGGTGACTGTGGGATAGCAGGACAAGTCGTTGTTGTAACACAGTAAGAATAATGTAATGTGATCGAGCATACTGTTCACTACCTAGAGTAGGTTTAAAACATTGAAATTGACTAGACTTATGCGTCTTATTGAGACTTTATTAAAACTGAGTCCTAATGATGTGGTTATAGAGCAGAAAATAAAAACAGCCACACATTAGAAGCCTGAAAAAATCGAACAGCTTCCTGTTTGTTTCTCTGTTTGGACAAAGCTAAGAAAGAAAAAGCATTCTGATTGGATTTTAGATCTTATTCTACAACTTGGAGCAACTTTCTCCAGCCTTTACATCTGTACTGTTGCCCATGTTTTGCAGGATTTTGCAATAAGTAATCAGTATGCTTTAAGTCCTTTAGTACCCTCCTGCATCATTGTAATTCTATGTAACACCCATACAGTTGTTTGTCTCACTCTAACAGTCGGGCTCTCCACTCTAAGCTTGCCATACACATGAATGGGGAGGGATTCTAGAGATTTTTTTGCACTTTTCTTTTTTTTAAATAACTCGAACTGTAAAGGGTACAGTACAGCTGAGGTGGTCAATTTGCTGTGAGAACTGTCTCTGACAAATGGTGTGGGGGAAAATGGGCCCAGGGTAAGAAGAGGGACAGCTCTCCATTCAAATTGAATGGGATATTTTTTTTTTGTGACAAAAGACTAGTTGGGTGCAAAAGTTGTGGCGGAAGAAAAATCGACAGTAACGTATAGTTGGATTGCCACTTTGCAACAGTCCCACCAACTATAAGATACATACAGACACATGTATCTAACACACACTCTTGAGGGAAGCTCATTTATGGGCTCAGTGATCACAAGCCTCTTCACCCTCTGCACTCCTGACTCTACCTTCTTCCTCCTTTTTAGGTCACCTCGGTGGGCGTGCTCTGCCGACAGTATGGGGACCTGCCCCCCCTCACCCTAGAAACCATCAAAGATCGTGTTATGTATGTACTGAAGCTCTACGACAAGATCAGCCCAGAGAAGGTGAGAACGAGCACCAGCTTGATGAGACTGCCACGCCTTCACTATGCTGACTTTTAGCTAAAACGTATGAATATAATTTATTTGCAGGCATATATGAAATGAAATTAAGCGATCAATGACTCATCCATGTTGAACGTCACGTATATGTTGTTTAGTTTTTCCAAATGTGGAGAAAGTGAGAAATGTTGGCTGATTTCATGTAATAAATTTATTTAAAATCAGGTCTTTAACTTGAAAAATAAAAGCCTGAGTCACACATGTTGCCTCTGAGACTATGTTCAGCCTGGGGTTTTGACAGTGTTATATGGATCATGTAGACATATTGAGTTCTCCTGGTGTCCCTGTCTGTTCAGAACCAGGCCACATAGCCTCAGCATGACTGGACTTTCCTGTTTGTGTATAAACTGATGTTTATGACAGTTGTGTTGGTTTCTGTTCCACAGCTGCAGACAACCTCCCACTTCATGAAAGATTTGGGTTTGGACAGCTTGGACCAGGTGGAGATCATCATGGCCATGGAAGACGAATTCGGTGAGAGCAAACCTCTTTATGCACAGTGTAACTTTGTGCACCATCACCCAGCTGCACAACATGTGCTGATCGTGTGTGTGTAAGAAATGTTAGTGTTATTGTCTCCCTGCCTGTGAGGGTCCATGTGGGTCCAAATGGAGTAAATTTAGTAAAAAATTGGGCAAATGTGAGGCTGCATGTGGACGTTCCTTTGCTCTCCAAATGTTTGTGACCACGTGTACAGTAGGATCAGGTTAAAGTGTGTCCTCTGGCAGACGCACTGTAGTGAAGAGCAGGTTAGGGTCAAAGAAAGAAGGAACTAATGCAGCGTTATAGCAGACCACATTCTGTAGCATTTGCTTGTGTTTCTGTGTGGATTAATCTTGGAAATTGATTTATAAGTTGACTGGAGGCTGCAGTCTTTTGGGAGAAGTAAACAGGAGCCTCAGTGGTGACTTCTTAGTCAAATGCCAGACTTGATCGCTGTACATTAGGGCTAATACAGTTTTATACAAGGTCAGGTGTTCTCCAAAAGTTAAAGGAGTGCTCTCCACTTGATTTTGTTTACAGCTCTGATGTCCTGGGCAGATTTAAGGTCGACTGAGAACAGGGTTTTCTTTTTGGCACCCACCAGAGAGGTTTTAATTGGAACCAAAGGAAAATCACCAGCACTGTAATTAGAGCCCCACTGATATAGGGTTTTTATGGCCTTTTTCTATGCCAATATTTGATGATTTGAAAATCCAAAATATCAGCCAATTTTTTATTTATTTATTTATTTTTTCCCGTTAGGCACACAAAACATAAATGGAGTTCCCTAACATTTGTTATGTGTAGTTAAGAGTCCTTACTAAGATAATATGACAATGCAATTTAGAAATAATCTTGCTTTATTGTTACAGCAAGTCGTGGATTACTTCTTTATGCTCTGCCCAACTCTGCTCGGATCAGCTGGTTGTTGTTTGTGGCGTTCCAAACATGTTGCCAACAGGGAAGTTGCAGAGTGCCCTCTGGTGGACAAACTATGTAATGTCAACACTGATATATGTATATATATATATGTCTCCTCTTTAATTTTCTTTTCTCAGCTGTTAAAAATGCACATACTGATATATTGCCAAATAGCTAATAATGACTGATAATATTGGCCAGGCTGTAACTGTAATAAAATCATTTTTTGACCAGTCAGTGCATTAAGGTTGCATTGATTCATAT
>VUQI01060874.1:9516-19962 GCA_015106735.1 Paratilapia polleni
CGCCTTATTTCCCTTTCACTCCTATCAAGGTCATAAATGCAGTCAGCATCTCTATAACTTCTCTCACATCTTTGGTTGTTTATGTCTGAACAAAAGTATAACAACTGTGTTGCAAGGTGTTTGACAGGAAAAGGCAATTTCACTGAAACGATTAGGCTTTTGCTCTTGTTACATGACAGCTCTCTGTGGTCTTGCATACATTCCTCTCTGTCACATGTCCAATATTCAAGGTTCATATTTCTAGACAAAGTATACAGTGCCTATCACTTGAATATTGCTTTTTATTCACCTAAAAGTATGTCTTTGCTTAATTGAAAATTGAAAACTTATTTAACCTGTTTTTTTTTCTTTTTTTTTCCTTTAATGTCCACCCAGTTGCTTAGCAAGTAAGAAAAAAAACAGTAAATAGTAATATGATATGATAAACTGTAAACATTAGTTGACTCAAGACTTGAAAATAAAAACACTTTTGATTTGGAAGAAGGAACGTGTTTATTATCCATGTCAGCTTATTCATGAAACATTCACAGACCTAAAGATTTGTAACAGACTTGCAGTTGTCTACTGAAAAATTAAAATTACAAGTTTTATCCCTCACTAAAATATACTCTTCCCCACAACTGTTTTTTTCTTACTATAGCAAGAGAAGAGAATGTGGCCACTTTCCGTGGCTCAGAATACTTCTGCTACGACCTCTCCCAGAACCCCATCCAGAGCAGCAGCGATGAGATTACGCTCTCCTTCAAGACATGGCAGCGCAACGGCCTTATCCTTCACACTGGCAAGTCAGCTGACTATGTCAACCTGGCACTAAAGGATGGAGCTGTCTCCCTTGTTATCAACCTGGGCTCTGGAGCCTTTGAAGCCATAGTGGAGCCAGTCAATGGGAAGTTCAACGACAACTCGTGGCATGATGTCAAAGTGACCCGCAACCTCCGGCAGGTAAGGCACAGAGGTGTAGTGTATTTGAAAATGTCAATGTTTTGGTCAGTTGCAGCAGTTAGCCTTATTTTACTAAATTGTATAGATGATTCAACAGCAACTGAATTGTAGAATATAAGGTACGCATCTGGTAGCATGCTTACTGCTACTTCTGTTGTTGACTTGAGTTATGAATGCAACTCTTTTGGATAGTTTTTTTTTTTACAAATTAAGTCCTGTTTCCTAAAAAAAAAAAACCACATTCACATACCACTAAACTGCATTTTATGATGTTTCGAGTTGATGTTTCATCAATATATTTGTAATTAACCATCTTTGCCATTTATTTTCCTGCTTTTCCACTGCCACTTCTTTTCAACCATGGATTGTATAAAAAAGATCGATTAGCCACTGTGATGTTACCAAGTGTCAGTGTTAGCATTTTGACCACCATCACATTGTTTTTCTGGGGCCATTATCTGTCACATAATTGCATGACAAATACTCCTATAGCCACCAACACTGCAAACACAGTCGAGAAGTCCATTTTAGTATGCTGAGGTGAAGCCTAACAAACGACTATCAGCTGAATCAGCTCGCCTGTGGCCAAATCCCTAACTTTAAGTATTAACAGTATTGAAATTGATTAGTTATAACAAAGAATGATCTCTTGTAGACAGCTATTATGAAAGGGTAAATTAGCTATAGAGACTAGATTTTTTGTAATTTTCATGGCTAAAGTTAGGTATTTTAGAGCTAGCTTCAAGTGGCTGTTAGAGGAACTGCAGTTTTGGCACCTCCACATTGGCTTCATTTATATGCCGACTTGTTTTCAGCTAACCATGTATCATATCACATATTAAAGCAGAAAAGAAAAGAAAATACAAGTGAAACTTCATGGTTAATGCTGTGAAAGCATCTTTTTAAAGTTGAAACATATATTTTTCTAAACCTGGCCAAGTAGTTTTGGTACTAAAACAAACACCATAAAAAAATAAAATAAATAAATAAACCAATCAGTGCATAAAAACAAAACGTACATGTCAACAAATATTATATTAAACAAAGCGCCTTGAGGTGACTATTGTTGTGAATTGGCGCTATATAAATAAAATTGAAAAAGGAAATTGAATAAAACAAGTGAAACAATAATGGTCTCACACAGGAGTGAAACCTCAATCTCCTGGGTGAAAGTCTTGTGACTTATGATTTCATCATGCCACCAACCTCTATTGCAGACTTCCTGAGTCTTTTTTTTAATTGTGAAGTGTTTTATTGAGAGAGCATTGGTTTTTGTTCATAATTGAGAAGGCAGATTAACTGTATGGATGCATTAAAATTAAATTTGATGGTGCACCACAGCTGTGTTGCTTCACTTTGGACTCTGAAAAAATTTATATCACTGATAAAACCATTGAAACAATGCTGACATTTTAGAGAATTTAAAGTTAAAAGCTCTGCATAGATTTAATCTGCAAATTAATTCATGGATTGGAACACTTCCACTGAAATAAACTTGTTTCAGTTTGAGATTTTGTCATTATAAATATTCATCCCTCTGCTATAGAATGAACATTTGTGAAGTTCACCAGCTAAAGCACCCAGGTCAATACTCTTAATTTCATTGATCTCATCTCATGGAATCTTTAGTTGAGCTTGCAAAAGAAACTGTTTTAAAATAGATCTTGAATGGAAAGCAACTAAATGTAGATAAACAACAGAAACTTCTTCATTGTCTAGTGATTTTTAGTTTTTTTCTAAAATGATTTCATTTTCCAATTCCATATTTTTGAGCTTAGGAAATACCAATTTTCAGGTTTGTTTAATTTAGCTCTTTTTCCACCAATCAAGACATCTCTGTTAATTTCATTTTTTAATTCTCTTCCTTCGTCTGTGAGTAGATGTTTTACGGAGTGATCAAGTACAGGGGATTTAATTGTCCAAGATCCATGCTGATTACTTAAGACTATGGAGTTAAATTTGTCTCAAAAGGCTGACAGATCCCGATCCGTCTGTCAATCTCCCGCTCCATTCTCCCCTCAGTCATGAACAAGACCCCGAGATACTTAAACTCCTCCATCTGGGGCAGTAACTTGTTCCCGACCCGGAGTGAGCACTCCACCCTTTTCCTACTGAGGACCATGGCCTCAGACTTTGGGGTGCTAATTCTCATCCCAGCTGCATCACACTCAACTGTGAACCGCCCCAGTGTAAGTTGGAGATCATTGCTTGTTGAAGCCAACAAAACCACATCATCCACAAAAAGCAGAGACGAGATCGAACATGTGTGCTTTCCTAACCTGACACTCTGGATTTCCTGACCAATCTCCCCCAAAGTCCAGTTGCGGATAGTGGAGTTCAGGCCTAGGCTACGCAAGTTCAGGCCTAGGCTACACAGGCAAACTCATACGCACCCTCAAATATCCTCGAGTGAATAAAGAGCTGGTCCAGTGTTCCACGACCAAGACGAAAACCACATTATTCCACCAGATGGACTCTCCTTTCAAGTACCCTGGCATAGACCTTCCCAGGGAGGCTGAGAAGCATGGTCCCCCTAAAGTTGGAACACACTCTCCAGTCCCCCTTCTTGAAGAGGGGAACCACTACCCCAGTCTGCCAATCCAGGGGCACTGTCCCTGACTTCTACGTAACATTGCAGAGGTGTGTCAGCCACCCCACTGTGTTCTCAGCTGAGGTCAGCAGAGTCCCATCCCCTATATATACAGTGTGGACAGGAAGCCATTTCCCCCTCCTGAGTCATCTGACGGTTTGCCAGAATCGCCTCAAGGCCACCTGAAAGTCTTGCTCTATGGCCTCTCCAAACTCCTCCCACACCCAAGTTTTTGCCTTTGCTACTGTCAGAGCCGCATTTCGGAGGCAGCTGACAGGTACCGGCAGACCAAGTGGAGTCCCATAAGATAACCATGCTTGATAGGACTATTTCTTCATCTTGACGGCTCCCTTCCACAATCTGGTTTGGGGATTACCGCCACAACAAGCACCAACCATATTTCAGCCACAGCTCCACACAGCTGCCTCAGCAATGGAGGTGTGGAACATGGTCCATTCAGACTTGATGTCCCCAGCCTCCCTCGGAATGCTGTCAAAGCTCTGTTGGAGGTGGGAGCTGAAGATCCCATTGACAGGGGCCTCTGCCAGACATTCCCAGCACACCATCACTCTCCATTTGGGTGCGCCAATCCTGTCCAGCATTCTTCCCCACCACCTGATCCAACTCACCACCAGGTGGTGATCAGTTGGCAGCTCTGCTCCTCTCTTCATCTGAGTGTCCAGAACATACGGCCGAAGATTTGATGATACGATTATAAAATTGATCATTGACCTTTGGCCTAGGGTGTCCTGGTGCCATGTGCACTTATGGACACTTATGTTTGAACATGGTGTTCATTATGGACAAACTGTGGTTAGCATAGAAGTCCAACAACAAAACACCATTCGGGCAGCACGGTGACGCTGTGGTTAGCACTGTTGCCTCACAGCAAGAAGGTCCTGAGTTCGAATCCACCATCTGCCCGGGGCCTTTCTGTGTGGAGTTTGCATGTTCTCCCTGTGTCTGCGTGGGTTCTCTCTGGGTACTCCGGCTTCCTCCCACAGTCCAAAGATATGCAGTTAGTGGGGTTAGGTTAATTTTAAATTCTAAATTGGCCATAGGTGTGAATGTGAGCGTGAATGGTTGTCTGTCTCTCTGTGTTAGCCCTGTGACAGACTGGTGACCTGTCCAGGCTGTACCCCGCCTCTCACCCTATCGCAGCTGGGATAGGCTCTAGCCCCTACCCACGACCCTGAATAGGATAAGAGGAAGAAAATGGATGGATGGATGGAAGGGTTTAGATCGGGCAGGCCATTCCTCCCAATCACACCCCTCCAGGGCACACTGTCATTACCCAGGTGAGCATTAAGGTCCCCCAGCATGACAATGGACTCACCAGACGGGGCACCTTCCAGCACCACACTCAGGGACTCCAAGAAGGCCGGGTACTCTTTCGTCGTTTGGTGACGTTTGGTGAGTAAGTCCAGACAACTGTCAGGACCCGTTCCCCAACCTGGAGGCTCAGGGAAGCAATCCTCTCATCCACTGGGTAAAACCCCAAAGTGCAGGTGCCGAACTTGGGGGATACAAATAGCACAAGTAGCACTAGCTCAGGTTCATTTCCTACCAGTGAGGTGATTTTCAATGTACCAAAAGCCAGTTTCAACAACCGGGGATCGGACCACCAAGGCCTCCACACTGCACACTGCAGGTGGTGGGTCTACAGAAGGGGTGGCCCATGAAGCTTATTGGTCAAAATAGTTTTTTCGCTCATAAGGGTCTCCTGAATCACACTTAGGGTCTCCCAAGGCAAATTGGATCTAGGTGGAGGGCCAGACTACCAGGGGCAAATTGCCCCTACAACATAGCTCTTAGGATCACTAGACCACACCACCTAAAACTACTTTACAAATATGTCTAAACCTGAATAAACTGATTATTTCCGCACAAATTTTTAAGTACAACTTCACAATCTGATCATTTTCGTGTTCAGAAAGATTTCTGTGTGTACAAATGTCTCAAAATATTTGTTACATACTTTTCACTCACTTACAGATCATTAAATGCATGAATCACCTGATACGCACAGATCACTTCACATTTGCACATGGAGTTTTGAGACTCTTAACGCTGTCAGCTTTGCACAGATCCACAAATGTAAGATGCATTTAACTGCTAGTGGAAAACTGGGACATCTGGACTTCCTCTGTATTCCTGTGTGTGTGTTTTTTTGCTGTTTTTTTTTTAAAATAAAAAATATGCTTTTTCTAAATAAGTCAAACAGCTCATCACCCCTCAACTAGAACACATACATTTACCAATTACAGACTCGATAAAGTAACATATGAAGGTTAATATCCAGTTTAATGCTGCTGCTCCATGGTGGATGTTCTTCTGCTTGAAAGGCCAGTCAGTGCACAGCTTCTGATGAGAGAACACCTTGGCTGCACATACCTGTGGATCGTCCTCTGATATGAGTATATGCTAACTAATCTCTCTAAGCAAAATTTTGAGTATAGATATGATCCAGGTAATGTCAGATAACCACATCTGACACTTTGATGTTCACCTTACCATTCTCTGATAGTTAGTCATTAAACTAACATTTAGCTTAATGACTAACTAACAGTTGGTGTCTATGGTCATCTTTATCAAATGTTAGTCAGCAATGCAGCTTTAAGACTGTTTTATTATGAATATGTCTGCTGTTCCTGAACTATCAGCATTTTGTTCTCCGAATTCATCACCAAGTTAACAGCTTTATGTTCTTAGCTAACATCAGGTTAGCTAAATCCTGGCATTAGGCATTCACATTTTCCAGCAATGAATGAAATGCTTAAGCATTTTAGGTTCAACAGCACAGAGTAAAAAAGAAAAAAGTATGTAAGTTTGTTTTTGTCGATGACAAGTCATAAAAACATCAGGTTTAAAAATACAGATTAAAAAATGGATAAAAGTAATAAAAAAAGATAAAAACAATTCGATGTTACTACAATGTAGTAATAATATGGGGAACAGTCACATTTGACATAGCTTAGCTACATACAGATGCATCTTGCTGATTTCTCTCCATTTTAAAAGGTGAGTGCATCAGTCAAAGTCCTTAAGAATCACAAAAATAAAGATAGTGTTCTCTCAGCTGCAGCTGAGCACTGACTGACTTTTCCCAGCTGAAGAACATCCACCATGGAGCAGCAGCTTATTTCTATAGTCTGTAAATGCTAAATGTATGTGTTCTAGTCTAGGGGTGAGAAGTGCTTCTGTTTATTTAGAAAAAAGTCAGTTTTATTTGAAAAAACACAGGAATACAGAGGAAGTCCAGATGTGACAGTTTTCCACTTGTAGATGAATACAGCTTACATTTGTGGATCTGTGCGAAGCTGACACCGATAAGCATCTCAAAACCCCATGTGCACATGTGACATGATCTGTGAATATCAGGTGATTTGTGCATGCACATTAAACGATCTGTAAATGAGGAAAAAGAATGTAGCAAATATTTTTAGATATTTGTTCGCATAGGAACCTTTTTGAAAGTGAAAATGATCAGATTACGAAGTTGAGCTTAAAAATTTGTGTTTAAATTATTACTATTTATCCAGGTTCTGACACATGCTTTTGTAAAATAGCGTTAAGTGTGTTCAAATTGCTTTGCGCATGGATTGGGGCACACATTTGTAAGTACTATTACACACAAATCGTTTTACACATTCGTAAATCTGAGTTTACGTTTGTGTCATATCATACGTATTTGTCAACTTTTTGAGACTAATTTAACTCCATACTAGGCTGTCCGTTCCTGGTTTCTGTTGCACTCATTTCAACCCTGCTTACATTGCCCCCTACAAATAGCCATTGTAGGGTACAATTTCTGTTGACTTGATGAAATAATTTTATTTCCATCCATCCATTTAATCCATTTAATTAAATTTATTTATTTATTTATTTTACCAATATGTGTGCTGTCTTCCTCACTTTGAATAATTTGATTTTCATTTGATTTACTTTGTATTAACAAATCCACTGTTCATTCATATAAACTTGTGTCTTACCTACCCCACCTTTCTGCAAAGCAAACAGGCATTGGATATGCTATGGTAAACAAACTCCATTGTATGGTAGATATCATTCTTATTGTCATCCTTTTGGTTTGCTGTGTACTTCTACCCTTCCTCTTTTCTGACTTTTGTACCTCAAGATGCCAATCCCCTAAAAACAAGAACAGCAAAGTGATTCAAAACCCATTTCCTTATCTAACCCTCTATCCTTAGCAGGTTCATTTGCTCATATTTTCACTTTTCTGTTTTCCTTTTAGACTATTCCTCTTTTTGGTCACAAATATCTTTTTACTTCTCTAAAGTTTTAAATTACTTTAATGTGCATCATTTTGGAACTTCTTTTTAATCTCTTATCCACCAGGCTGCTGGCAACCTGGTGGATAAGGTTCACTTCTACCCCTTCATATGGAATTTTCACCTGTTTAGCATACCCAAACAAAATCTTATTAAAGAAGAACTGTAAAACGAAAAGGCATGTGAGAGACTTAATTTCAAAAGTCATATCATCAAATTTCTGAAGCTATGCTTGTGGCTAAAATGCAGCCTAACCTTACCCATAAGTGCTTTGCCAACCGCCTGGTGGTGTTTAAGAGGTTAAAAAGCTTGGTCTATATAAGACTTAGCATTGGATGTGTAGAAAGGTAGCTAAAGAGGAATTTATTGGATTACGAAGGTATTTGGCAATACAGAGTGAAGGATTATGTGTATGTAGATGTGTTTGCATGTAGTCTTGCAGAAAAAAAAAATCAACAGCACATAGCCTGACGTGATGATGCTAATGTGTTGGTAGAATGCTGATTGGTTGAAAATTTGGCTTGAACAGGAAGGTACAGTTGTGCTCAGAAGTTTACATGCACTCATCATGGGCATGAATGTCATGGTAGTTTCTCTTTGCCAAGATAAAAAGGATTTGTTTGACAGTACTCATTGGATTGACCAATACTCAGAACAATGGGAAAGTCCAATGAACTCAGTGAAGATCTAAGAGGGAGAATTGTAGGTTTACACAAGTTGGGAAGATCGCTTGAAGCCATTTCTAAATAACTACAGATTCCAAGATTATCAGTTGTTGTGCATAAGTACAAGTTATTTGAATGTGTCACCGGTTTGCCAAGGTCTGGAGGTGGCCCAAACTGTTACCCGCAGATGAGAGGAAATTAGTTAGGATGTTTAGGAACAACCCAAGAATGACCAAAGTTCAAGCCTACCATGAACTGGAAACTGCTGGAACACCAGCATCACTGTCCACAGTGAAGCAAATTTTACATCGCCATGGACCAAGACGGAGTTGAACAAGATAGAAGCCCCTGATCCAAAATCAAAACCTTCAAGCTTGACTGAAATTTGCAGCTGCCCACACGAACAAGCCACATGCCTTCTGGACCAAAGTTTTATGTTCAGACGAGACAAAGATTGAGCTATTTTGCCACAGTGACAAGAGGTATGTCGGGAGGAGTAAAGGTGAGACTTTCAAACATAAGAACACTGTACCAGCTGTCAAGCATGGTGGTGGTAACATCATGCTCCGGGGCTGTTTTGCTGCCAGTGGTACTGGTATATTGCACAAAGTGGATGGAATAAGAAGCAGGACTACCTAAAAAATTCTTATACTTCACCTCAAATAAACAGCTAGATGGTGGAAACTAGGACACAACTAGGTGTTCCAACAGGACACATTTTCTTCTTCTTTCGGCTGGTTCTTTTAATTCAATTCAATTCAATTTTATTTACATAGCGCCAAATCACAACAACAGTCACCTCAAGGTGCTTTATATTTTAGGGTAAAGACACTTCAATATTAGACAAAAAAACGCCAACAGTCAGACAACTCCCTATGAGCAAGCACTTGGCAACCGTGAGACGGAAAAACTCCCTTTTAACAGGAAGAAACCTCCGGCAGAACCAGGTTCAGGGGCAGCCATCTGTCGTGACCGGTTGGGGATGAGGAGAAACAGAAGAAAGCAGAGGGAGACAGGACAAAAGACACACTATGGGAGAGAGCCAGAGTTTAATAATAACTAATGATTAAATGCAAGTGGTGTATAAACACATGGAGCGTGAAAAGAAGTGATGAAGAGGAAGTGCTCAGTGCGTCATGGGTAGCCCCCAGCAGCCTAGGTCTATTGCAGCTTAACTAAGGGATGGTTCAGGATCACCTGATGCAGTAACTATAAGCTAATGCGAGAAAGCAGTCCTACATATTTGTTTAATAATACTAAGTATCTGATTAGATGTCAGTTTTTAGGGCCAAGTACAATAACCTCAGTTTTATCTGAATTTACAAGTAGGAAATTAGAGGTCATCCAGGCCTTTATATCTTTAAGACATGCCTGTAGTTTAGGTAATTGGTGTGTGTCATCTGGCTTCATGAATCAATAGAGCTGGGTATCATCTACATAGCAATGAAAATGTCTGCTATGTTTTCCAATAATACTGCCTAAGGGAAGCATGTATAATGTAAATAGAAGTGGTCACAGCACAGAACTCTGTGGAACTCTATAATTAACTTTAGAGTGTGAAGAAGACTCCCCATTTACATGAACAAATTGGAGTCTATTCGATAAACATGATTCAAACCACTGCAACGCAATTCCTTTGATACCCAAAGTATGTTCTAATCTCTGCAGTAAAATATTGTGGTCAACGGTATCGAATGCTGCACTGAGGTCCAACAGGACAAGCATAGAGATGAGTCCACTGTCAGAGGCCATAAGAAGGTCATTAGTAACCTTCACTAGAGCTGTTTCTGTGCTGTGATGAATTCTGAAACCTGACTGAAACTCTTCAAATAAGCCATTCCTCTGCAGATGATCAGTCAGCTGTTTTGCAACTACTCTTTCAAGAATTTTAGAAATAAAAGGAAGGTTAGAGTTTGGCCTAAAGTTAGCTAAGACAGCTGGGTCAAGTGAAGGCTTT
>VUQI01060875.1:0-15526 GCA_015106735.1 Paratilapia polleni
TAAGACATAACCCAACAGACACAGTGATACAAAGACTTCAATTTCTCCTGTATTAGCTTCTCTTCATTTGCTACCAGTTAAATCCAGAATCAAATTTAAAATCCTTCTCCTCACATACAAAGTCTTGAAAAATCAGGCCCCATCATATCTTAAAGACCTCATAGTACCATATTATCCTAACACAGCACTTCACTCTCAGACTGCAGGCTTACTTGTGTTTCTTAGAGTTTCTAAAAGTAGAATGGGAGGCTGAGCCTTCAGCTATCAGGCCCCTTTCCTGTAAAACCAGCTCCCAGTTTGGATTCAGGAGACAGACACCCTCTCTGGTTTTAAGATTAGATTGAAAACTTTCCTTTTTGATAAAGCTTATAGTTAGGGCTGGATCAGGTGACCCTCAGTTATGCTGCTATGGGCTCAGACTGCCATGGGACTTCCCATGATGCACTGACCGTTTCTTCTCCACTCACTTCTTTTCACTCCACACATGTTTATATACTACTGCAGCATGTCATTAAATTTTGGTCTTCTCTCTCCTTTAGTCTCTGTTTTGTCCTGTTCTTTATGCTCTCCTTTTTTCTCTTCTCTTCCCCCCTCCCAACCAGTCATGGCAGATGGCTGCCCCTCCCTGAGCCTGGTTCTGCCAGAGGTCACTTCCCATTAAAAAGGAGATTTTCCTTCCCACTGTCACCAAGTTCTGCTCATAGGGGGTCCTCTGATTGTTGGAGTTTCCCGCCCCCAATACTGTAGTGTCTTTACCTTATAGTATAAAGCACCTTGAGGTGACTGTTGTTGTGATTTGGCACTATATGAATAAACCTGAATTGAATTGAATTGGATTTGTGATCATCCCGACTGTTTCCACCTCCATGTAATTCATCTCACCTCTCCTGTTTCTTGTTCCCAATCAGCCCAGTGTGTATAAATAGTCCTGTCCCCCTCTTTGTCTATTTGCTTCCTGTGTTTCTCTGTGATCCCCATGCAACTTTGGATTCTTGTTTTTTGGACTTTGATAACAGCCAACAAGTGGCTCACTTTTGCTTTACATTGTTTGCCTTTGTCTGCATTTGGGTCTTTCTCTCCACCTTTATACCCATAGCTTTCATGGTTAGACCACACTGAAGGCCACAGTGAAAAGCCATCCACCCTGGAGAAATTTAAAAAGATGGAGAAAAGTAATTTCTTATATGGAAGGTGCAGAAGTTAAGATGCATAAATATTACATTTTATCATAACTTGATAACACTTAGGCAGGGCTGTATAAGTAGGGATGGGAGAGGGTGATACACTATCTGCATATTATTTATATTATTTGATTTGATTTGCATAATTTTATTTAATTATTTGGTGAGTGTTTTTTATTTTTGTCTTGTATCGCCTATTTTCCCGTCCCGGATTGCATTTGCTCACATCCAGCTGTAAACAGTGTCAGAGTTCAACTCGTCTAAGTTGAAAGAAACGCCAGTGAATATTTTAGGAAGATAAATGGATTATAACAAGCTGCATTATTTATTATTAGTCTATCAGATATCAGAATGAGGTGCACAGAGATTCAAGCATTACATATTGGCATGCAGTGGCTGCAGCATGTTGGAGTTCAGACCATGCACATAATTAAATTGAACACACACACATCAGTATTGTAAGACATTAATTTTGTGATGTATAGTTTCTCTTCCTCACATCCATGTGAGGATTTGAGTGATAGAAATTATCATTAGCCCTGTGATGAACTGGAGACCAGTCCTGCCTGTACCCTGCCTCCCGCTCCAAGTCAGCTGGGATAGGCTCCAGCCCCCAGCAACCCTAAGTTAGAGTTAAGAAAAAGGATGGATGACTGGATAATTTCTCTCTCAGCACACTGGACTCTGCTTCATCAGTGTTTCTTGCTAGCTGCAGTAACTCATGTTAATCAGCAGCAGTGTGGATAAGCAGTGATGAGCCAGGGGCTACATTTAGACAAGGAGAGCCGTCGTACAGCTGCATTATGTTATTTGGATGATGCTAATGTTTAATATAATACTCTGTGGCCGCCGCATCTTTCTTACTCCACTGTCTTATCACATAAACCCCTCACAGCTTAGCACTGCATTCCCCCAAATTAAATGAACAAATAAAACAAAACCTTTGCCTTACTTCTGAAAGAGTTACATTTTGTGTTGGCTCACACTCATACTCTTGACTCCCTGCTTCCTTTGGATTAATGTCAGCCTCCGTAACAAAATGAATGGAGGCTCATCCTTAGAGGCTCAACATTACAGAACAACTTTGGTCGTTAGAAACACATGGAAGCACAAGGCCTCATTCAGTCAAGCCAGAATGGGTAACTATGAATGTAACATTCACAAACTCCAAGATAACCTATCATTTAAATCTGGCACTGAAGCTTAGGATGTACTTTGTTTCCTCATGGAAAAAGGAGATAGAGTGAACAAATAAGAAAGATTGTTTCACTGATTAAAGCAGCACAAATGCAGTGAAACAGCAGCAGACACTGGTAATAATTATCCCTTAAAAGTCCCATTAACCCACAGTGTTAACCTGCAGTCACTAACCAATCTGACTTTATTAAAATTCAGTCAGTGTTCATTCATATACAATCATGTGTAGGATAAAGTTTTCACAGGACTCTATGCAGTTCTGTGGAAAACTACACCCTTACTTCTTCCATGTGAACTAAGAGGGTAAGTAGCAGTCAGGTGCTGCTAATCAAATGCATTGATTAACTGATCATCAGCAAGTGTGACCACCTCTATAAAAACAGAGCTTTGGCAGTTTGCTGGTCTGGAGCATTCAGGTGTGTGTTAACACTATACAAAATCTTCCCAGGAGTGGACGTCCCAGACAATTTAACCCAAAGTCATACTGTCCAATGCTCAGAGAGCCTGCAAAAAACCCAGTAGCCACATCTCAGATTCTACAGGCCTGTTAATTGTTAAAAGTTAAATGTTAAAGTTCATGACAGTACAATTAGAAAAAGACTGAACAAGTATGGCTTGTTTGGAAGGGTTGCCAGGAGAAAGCCTCTTCTCTTGAAGAAGAACATGGCAGCACAGCTTAGGTTTGCAAAACTGCATCTGAACAAACAACAAGACTTCTGGAACAATGTCCTTTGGACAGATGAGACCAAAGTGGAGATTGTCCATAATGCGCAGTGCCACGTTTGGTGAAAGCCAAACACAGCATATCAGCACAAACACCTCATACCAACTGTCAGCACAGTGGTGGAAGGCTGATGATTTGGGCTTGTTTTGCAGCCACAGGACCTGGGCACCCTGCAGTAACTAAGTTGACCATGAACTCCTCTGTATACCAAAGTATTCTAGAGTCAAATTTGAGACCATCTGTCTGACAGCTAAAGCTTGGCTGAAATTGGTTCATGCAACAGGACAATGATCCTAAGCACAGCAGCAAATCTGCAACAGAATGGCTGAAAAAGAAAAAAGAATCATAGTGTTGCAATGGCCCGGTCAAAGTCCAGACATTTCAATCTGATTGAAATGCTGTGACGGGACTTTAAGAAAGCTGTGCACAAACAAATGCCCGCAAACCTCAATGAACTGAAGCAGCACTGTAAAGAAGTGTGGGCTAAAATTCCTCCACAATGATGTGAGACACTGATAAAGTCATACAGAAAACAATTACTTCAAGTTATTGCTGCTAAAGGTGGTTCTGCAAGGTGTTGAATCATGGGGTGTATATTTAGTTTTTCACAGAACTGCACAGAGTCCTGTGAAAACATTATTTTTCACATGATTGTAATTGTTATAAAGATGTAAAAGTCCTAATGAATCTCTTTAAATTATATGCAGAGTTTACATGGAATAAAAGAAACCAGTGGTTCTCAAACTGGAATTTCCCCCGTAAGAAGCCAAAAATAGTTTATATGGTTACATGTAGCTGTGTCATGTAGACGATTTTGTGAGATTGTGGGAATTTGTGTTGCAGTCCTTCATGAAACAAGCAGCAAAGAACGAGGGCTCAACCATTAAACTGAACCTCTCTGGTGGGGATTTTTTTTGCACTTTTAAAGTATGAATCATAAAATGAAAAACAAACTGAGAGCCTTTTTATCACTATTTAAATGCATTATTTATCGTGTGCAAATTACTGAAAAAGAAAGAAGTAGAAATTAAAAGGAACCTAACAAGCGTGTATGTTACACTTATTATAATGCACTGACAATCTATAATCCTTGTGCTTCTTTAATGAAATAAACACTGTGTTTGGTTTGTATGATAATGAAACGATTTTACTCTGAATCCTGAGGCTAAAATGAAAAACAGCCAAAAGCTGCCAATCAAATGTGAAAGTCAAGCTTTACACCGACATCGAGCATCGCGTAAAGAAGTCATGCAGCTGCTGACTCTAAGGTGCACCTGAGGGCTTTTGGTTTCTGAGCCTTGTGTCCATGCCAAAGATGTAAGCTGCACTGTGACCGTAACCTCCGATGTGATGGACACACTGAGAATAAAGTGTTTGACAACAGCTATAACAAATGTAATCAGAGGAAAAGTGTTGTGAATCTGGGAAACATTGAGGGTTCCTTTGTTTACTGTTGTTGATGCTTTTGCAAACCCAACAGGTATGTGATGTTTTTATGGAGGCATCACCAATTTATTGAAAAACTGTGTCTCTGTCTTAGCAGTAGATCTCCAAGTGTGTATTGTTGGTCACTCTCACTTTATTTGTTGTACAGATTGGGAGTGTGGCCAGGTGTCCAGTGCTCTTTGGTTTGTTTTGCTACTATTTATTATTTTACATTGTGCTATTTGTATAGAATCTGTAACCTTGGAAACCATATAATCGTGTGTGTGTTCACAATAACCTGACTTGCACTGTTACAATGTTTTGTAGCATACATTTTTAAGTGTCATAGTGTGTTAACACGTATCACATACAGTATGAAGACTTTTCAGATAATTGGTGGTGAATAACGACAAATTGAATCATCACTGAAACCTTTCAGAACTGGATTTTGACAGGAATTTGCTCCAGAAAATATTTGCACATATTTTAAAATGTGGAAATGGCACTATGCCTAATATATGGTGCCACACTAGATTTAAAAAATTTTATACTTCCCTTCATGACCTTGAAAGTGGTCCCTCTGAGACAAAAAAACAGCATTTTAAATGAGCTAAATTAATGTCTGGATTCAATCTGGTGGTTTTATACAGAATACTGTATTTTTGACTTCTTTAAAAGCAGATTGTATCATTGCAGCATCTGATTAATTTGAGTAATGAACAATTTAGAGAGACCTTTCTTATTTCTATACGTTTTTTTAATCTGTTCTCTCAGTTTTGATGTTTAACTTAACTGTGGGTCTGTGTGTTTGTTAGTGCTGATGTTTGTTTTTCAAGACTTTACCCTTCCTCTTGTAAGTGGTATAGGAGCTGTAGAGCTGCCCTCCACTGCATTACGTTGCTTTGGTTTTTATACAAAGAATTTTTTTTTGTTTTGCATTTTAGCAAGTGCTTTTATAAGGGGAAGTGCTTATTGATACTGGTTTTTGAAGACTTTTTAAAATTAATAAACACTTTTGAGTACATTGTTGAAGTCAGTCTTTCTTTTATATCTGCTTGAAAAAGACACTCTGGTGTTGCCCAAGAGACATCTCCACCTTCATCTCTGACATTTTATGTAAAGACCCTCTTTAGTAGCCTAACAACAACCGTACTACTACCATAGCATCCTGGTTGTTTACAGTATTTAATGATAGGACATAACAAAGAGGGGAGATCCACACAGCAATCATTTTTTGATTTAGGATTAGTAAATCAAAAATGTATTAATCCTAAATCAAAAAAGGTGAACAAAAGACAACTAGAAGAAGAAAACCTAAAGCTGCATGTAGCTTAAACTAGGAATAACTGGTGCACAATCAAACCAAAGCAAATGAAAACCAAGGAGGAGCAAGAGAGCCATCTTGGAAGGAAACCGGCTTATATAGGCTCACAAACAGTGAAGTAATTTCCTTTACTAGATGGGAGGAGGTGTTAATTAGGAACTGACAAGGAGGAAGCCCAACAACCAACACTGTCACAAGGCCTAGGGCCATCATATCATTTTAATACTACTACTACTTTAGTATAATACTACTACTAAACTTTAATCAACAACAAATTACAATGATGTCATCATAGTCAAGCTGTGTTTTCATCCTTTGTTACTCCCAAAATAAAATCTGACCGAACATCTTGTTAGTAGATGTTTAATATTTAACATATTTTGCATAGAAAAACTCAAAATATTTATATTACTGAAACATCTATAACCATTTTTGTAACTATCAAAATAAGTTGCCCTAATTATGGAAAATTACCAACAAATTGCAATAAAATCAATGTTATGTTAAAAAAAAAGAACACATGTATTTCTGTGGTCATATGGGACTCCACACAGCAATGGGCCAATTCCTGTAAAAAACCTATGAAAAGCTGTAGGAGTATTAAGATAAATTCATTGTATGAATCATTTGTAAAATTCAAAAATTTCACATATAAATATACACCTGGAGCCATAAATGACCCGACTTTGTCACTTGAAGGTTAAAGGACTTTGAATACCTGCTCACAAAGGGTGCTAACTACTGATGACTCAAATCTTTTTATACACAGAAAAATACAGTTTAAAAAGTGTCCATAATTTATTGATAATTATCTGATTTTCCTCTGATGGTAAATTAAAATTTCTCAAATTTAAATTAAACAAGAACAACTTGACATGACAAGAAGGTTTGAGATGTTTCTGACTGCACTGAATAAGACAAGCAGCATCTGGCAACAGTACTGGAATACAGAGCACACAGAAATCTTTTACACTATTAGGTTTTGGACTCACTCGACTGATCCTGGTTTCATATCATGAATGCAACTTTTGAATGTGTCAAAGCCAAAGCACCTGTAGTGTGAGAAAGTAGTGAACATGAGTGTAGGGATAGTACTGTACCCTTAAAAAAAATCTGCACATTATAGGACTCAAACACTCAAGAGATTCAGAGGTGTGTTCAGTGTACAGAATATGATCCATAAAACATCAGATAGTCATGTGAAAAAATATCCCATATTGTTTGCTGTGGTGGCCAGTCCCAGACAAAATCTACACCACCTGTAAATGACTGTCCTTACAGTGGAATTTCAAATAATTTGGAGAGCTTTTTAAAACCCTTACCAGACACAGCTTTATTCTGAAGGTCTTAGAGAGCTCTTTAAACCTTACCATGATAGCCACACACACTTCAATATCAAAGAAAGCAGAAGACCCAAGATGTTGAAGGTTAAAGTAAGACAGGATCCGCCTGAGGAGGTTCTAATAATTAAGGAGGATCAAAAGTGTCAAAAAAGACAGAAACTCGTGTACTTCATTTTCCACATGATTGTTAGTAGGCTGTTGTGTTCATATTTAAACTGTTACCACTGAAACAGCTTCGGGGTTAACTCACGGACACTTTAGAAGCAGTTATTGAGGTAAGTGTCATTCACCTCCAGTTCATTTATGTCCTAAATGTTCAGGGAATGGTACAACAAGCACTACATTAACCTGTAGGCCACCACTTTCCCTGATTACACCCAACTAATCAGAACTAGAAGGAGACGTGAAGATCAGTACACCGTCTTCATTCACCCACACAAGTGCTTTCACTTTAATTACTTGATCTTATAACATGAGCACTTAACAGACTATGACTGTGAATACTTTTGTAGGGTCTCTCAAGCAAGGCATCCAATCCAATCCAATCCAATCCAACTTTATTTATAGAGCACTTTAAAAACAACAGGGCTGACCAAAGTGCTTTCCAGTTAAAAGACAGCAATAAAATATGAAAGCACATATTAAAACAAAAACAAATAAATAAGTAACAATAAAAAAAAAGAAAAGATAAAAATGAAACCAGACAATAAATTTACAATAAATAAACTAAAAACTCTTTAAAAAGGCTAAAAGGTGATAAAAATAAATAAATAAGTAACAATAAAAAAAAAATGGAAAGATAAAAATGAAAACAGACAATAATAATTAAAAAAAGGGCTAAAAAGTGACCGAAAACGGACAAACTGGCTAGAAGCTGACTCAGGTACAAATCTTGAAATGCCATGGAGAAAAGGTGTGTTTTTAAACGTGATTTAAAAACCTCAAGTGTTGGGGCCAGCCTAATATGGAGGGGCAACTCATTCCATAATTTGGGGGCCACAACCGCAAAAGCTCGGTCCCCACGGTTTTTCCGACTAGACATGGGGACAATGAGGAGTGACTGGTCAGCCAATCTGAGAGACCTTTGTGGGGTGTATATATGTAAAAGGTCTGCCAGGTATGTGGGAGCCAAGCCGTTTAAAACTTTAAAAGCAAACAATAAAATTTTTAAATTAATTCTAAAATGGACAGGTAACCAGTGTAAGGAGGCAAGAACAGGGGTAATGTGCTCATGTTTACGTGACCCTGTTAGCAGACGGGCAGCAGCATTCTGGAGCGTCTGTAAACGTGACAGTGAGGCCCGGTCAATGCCAATGTAAACTGCATTGCAATAATCAAGGCGAGTGGTCACAAATGCATGTAAAACTCTCTCCAAGCCACTAACTGTCTAAAAATACCTGAAATTCCAGTAGCCATCACTATCTGCAGAACTGTTAACCACGATTTAAAGGTACATGCTGTAATGACCCTCTGCAAAGTTTAAATAACAGCCTTGGCCACCAGGGGGCAGCATTTTACCAGGGGGTGGGTGTGTTCAAATGTTTTTGGATCTCTGCTGCTATTCATTTATGATATGATATTTCTTATTTAGTCCTACTCCCATTCTCCTCAAAGGCTTTGCCTTTTTTCAAGACCGCCAGTGTAAATAAGAATGTGCTCTTGATGACTTGCCCAGTTAAATAAATGTTACATTGACTTGCAGCGCCATCTTGGGCTATAAAGTCATATTACATGAAAGTATGGCCTAACTTTAGGCCATAGTTTAACTTCCACTGATTTGCTTTTAATGCAACACACAGACATTTTGGACAAAGCATTTGTTTCTTCAGTTCAATTCAATTCAATTTTATTTATATAGCACCAAATCACAACAACAGTCGCCTCAAGGGGCTTTATATTGTGGGGTAAAGACCCTACAATATTAGAGAGAGTTTCTGTTGATAGCTTTAGTTCATATTGGAAGGTTTTAAACTATTTTAATTACTTTCCATAAGTACTTTAAATTGTAAGAAACTATAAGCCTGTTAGTCCTTAATTCTTTTAATCATACAAAGATGGTTTACCTGCATGACAGTGTAAACATAAGATGATAATGAACCCACGGTTATATTTCAACTGAAATAACTGCAGATATGACTGTATCCTATAAATTAGGCAACATTTTGTAAGTCATACACATTTACAAATACAAACCCACCACAAACCCTCAAACAGCCCAAAAGAGAATTAATGTATCAATTAAAAATATAAACCCACTGTACTGTTTCTATATCGGCCAAGTTAAATGGCTTGATTGAGGAATCACTTCAATTTTAGCGCACAAAAACATAGCTCAAGGACTGGCATATACGCAAATACAGAAAGTAAACTACATACCCGGATCTCATTGGCTAAAGCCATGTCAATCATGTTGCTGAATGAATCACTGACATCTGTAAGGATCTCATGGATGGCCTCCCTCATGGATTTCAGGAAGAATTCATCATCAGTGTGAAGACACCTGTGGGTGCAAATAATATTGTTTGATAAATGAAGTATTTGCTATTTTTTTAATGACTGCGTATTAGCTTTGTATATTTTACCTCTCTGTAATATTAGTCAGCTCCATACACTTTTCCAGTAATGACTTCTCATACTGGAACAAAAGAAATATATTTAAGTGAGAAAACATCCAGAGTTGTGAATGCAAATGGCAATCTTCTCGAAGTGACTCTCCGTGGAGTACAACTTCAGGGATTTATAGATACCAGATAAAGTAAATAATGTTGAGTAATGTGAGTTCAGTTTTAATTCTTGTTAAACAGTTCCAAGTCATTAAAGACTAGGAACATTACTCAATTTTTTCATTATTGTAAAATGGGCACATTGTTTTTTGTCCAAAACTCATTTTCAAAATCACCTTCTGCATCTCAGGTGGCGTGCTTCGGGCAGCACTGTACTCATGCACCAGTGAACGAACATGGCAGTTTGCCCGTACAGCCGTGCTGTGGACCCTCTGCCATCGCCCCTTCTCCAGCCGCTGAAACATCTTTCCCAGCTCCGTGCTAACCACCAACGCTCGGCGAAGGAGTGTCTGCAGGTTGTTTCTGGCCACGTGGTCCCCTGCACTGACCCCGGAGGCCACAATCAGCTCTCCCTGCTGGGAGTCTTCCTCCACCCCAATGGGTTTGGCCTGGAGGACACACATACACTCTACCTCCGTCATGTGGCGGAGGTCTTCCATCCAGCGCTGGACTGAGTCAACCTGCAGAGACTGTGCATGGGTACTGTGGGAGAAATAAAAAGAATAAGTGATCAAAGGGTCATATAAAAGTCTCAATAAGAACAGGCCTTTTTCTCAAGCCAGAGGTAAAAGGAATAGGAGCAGAGATGTAGATTTAACAAGTGAGTCAGCAATCTTGATTGCCTGAATGTTCTGTCAATTTCTGGATTTTTGTTAATGATACAATAGTGTTATTCAGCTTGTTGTGTACATCTAGAGCCATTGCACACAAGATGAAGGGAGATGCCACAGACCAGGGTTCATTTGCCTCTATTGATTGAGGTATGCAAAGAAAATTTATTTCCCTGCTTCTGAATTGATTGCTGAGAGTAAATCGACAGGAATTGCCTATTTGGTTTCCAAGTTGTTTCTCATTATATTGACTAGAAAACCTAGTACATATTGCTACACAAACAGTGTCACGTCTATGTAATAAAGGCACTCAGTTTCACTCAGATACTATATGTCGGGGACAGTGTTAGATTAGAGGGGAAGTCATTAATGCTGACTGGCCTGCTCACTATAGCTTAAGCCCATTTTTATGAGAAAAATGTAATCATCTTTGCCTCCTCCACAAGAAATAACATGGTTAATCAGTGGAAAATTAAGGAAATTCGAACTGCTTGTCAGGAAAATTTTACTTGTAAGTGCCACCCCTGTCCTCTCTTTATATCATCCTTCCTTTTCTTTTTTCCTGCTTTTCTTTTTTATTGAAAAAGTTCATATACTATGAATCTGTTATGATAAAACAAACACTTGTTTGCTAACAGGGCCAGTGCTAACTGTCCTGTTAAATCTTAGCAATTTTAACCCATCACAGCAGGTCTGTCTGCATTGCTATAGGCCACTCATGGTTGGATTACAGAGACCACAGTGTTGGACTCCAAGAGGGAACCTGCTCACTTGAATATTGCTCACCTGCCTCATGAGCTTGCTGGTTTGCTTCCAAGCCATGTAGCACCACTGGACATATGCTTTTGTGTTTCCCCTGACAACTCCACCCTCAAGTTGCTGCTTAAGTTCCCACAAACTTTTCATTATGATGATCACAAAAATAAAAGCTAATTTTCAAACCACTGGGGACAATATACACAATTAAACCTCAATTCATTCATTTTCTGGGGAAAATATTTGGGCCATGGTATCTTAGTGGCAGTGCAGTATTCCAGTCCTCTTAATATTTACCACTTGGGCTCTAATAAGAGATATAAAATCAACATTTAAATAATGTAGTCTTTTGTTTATTAACATTTAGCTAGGCTAACATTAATTTCCTAACTTTGGTCTAGCTCAGTGTTAGCTGCATTACTATCAGCAGCTAGCACATAATTAACTAACTAGTTATTTTAGGGTCACAGACAACTTTAGAAAAAATAATGTATCCTACATTGTATGATAGCTGGATGCAGCTAAGTTGATTGTATTTGGGAAGTTACCTAGAATATATATCTAAGTACATTCTATAAATTTTTAAAAGCATTGCTGCATTATCAATAGAATCTGATATTTCAGTATACATTTCCTTATTACTCTGTACAAAGATAGCAGCCTGCTAATAGGCTATAATACTGGGCTATTTATCTCTGCTACATGTTTGATTTACTGGTGAAGATGCATATTTTTCCTGTAGTACCTGGAATGGTTATTTTCAAGCAACCAAATAAACTTCAGATGTATATATCAGAGTTAACTTTAGCTAGCCATCTACTGCAATACAGTCTACCATTTCACCAACCAACAGTAGCTGGCAAAAAAATTTGAAGCTTGTTTTTGTTAGTCAAGAATGGCTAAGTAAATCTGCCACTGTTGTTACTCTAAACTACATACATACTGTGCTAAACTAGAAAACTTGGCAAATGTTTCAGCAGTAGATATAAGGAGTTGAGGTTTAGCAAAGACTCTTTTATGTAATGTCAAAAAATAATCCTAAAACTGAGTAGTTGTTCATTTAAGAAAAAAATATAATGAATGAAATGCTGAAAAAATCATTTTGCTGAGTGCATTCACACAAGCTCCCTCTAAGCAATTTCATATAGAGTCCTAACAGTGTTGTCAAAAAGGTCTGGTTTTACAACATTTTGTGCCCAAGGCACACCAAAGGCAGAATAAAATTTTCAAAGCACACCTGTATTCATATCTGCAGAAATGCGTGCCATCTGAAATTCTTCTTTTGGTATTTATTGTCAGATGAAGGCACGTTTGATAGCAAATTTACAGCAGCAGGACCTAGAATCGATACCTAAAAATGCCCTGTTTACACATGAAAATAACCTTTTTAACCCCCCCTCCCAATTCTCAAACAGCATGGCATTCCTAAAATCAATAATGTGTAGTCAAGGTCAATTATTCACAGATAATTGCCATCTTCTGTACTTGTTAGTCTAATCCCTCATTTCCCCTCAGTATTGTGACTGCTTTTAGAACCAGCTTTACTGAGCAAACACTCTCCCTACTTCAATCTCTCCCAGCGCTGACCCTAATGAAGGGAGGCTTAAGGGGGCAATCCAGAGGCCAGCACCCAGTGAGGCAAAGCTCCCTGAAAGAGGATGGGTCGATGGCTACAACAGCCACCTCTGCTTTGAGTCAACACATGGGAAAGGGTCTAATGAAGATAGATATTTTCCTCTTGGTTCTCAGGCACTGCAGTTTGTATGAAATGGCAGCTGACTGGACCCATTTGGATATTGCTTTGGTATTGGCTGATCTTGTCTGAATTAAGCACTTTCGTGTATGTACAGCTCCGGAAAAAATTAAGAGACCACTGCAAAATTATCAGTTTCTCTGATTTTGCTATTTATAGGTAAATATTTGAATAAAATGAACATTTTTGTTTTATTCTATAAACTTGATAGTTTATAGACTTGATCGCTTGATTCATGCAAAGAGCCAGGCTGAAGTTTGCAAAAGACCATAAGGATTGGACCATAGCAGACTGGAGTAAAGTCATCTTCTCTGATGAGTCTAATTTCCAGCTTTGTCCAACAGCTGGTTGTCGAATGGTTAGACAGAGACCTGGAGAGGCCTACAAGCCACAATGTCTCGCACCCACTGTGAAATTTGGTGGAGGATCGGTGATGATCTGGGGATGCTTCAGTAAGGCTGGAATTGGGCAGATTCGTCTTTGTGAAGGACGCATGAATCAAGCCACTCATCAGAAATGGTCTCAGTGGAAGGGTGGCTGTCAAAAAGCCAATCTTAAGGAAGGGAAACAGGCAGAAAAGGCTGGGATATGCCAAATTACACAAGAATTGGGCTGAAAATCTGTGGCAACAGGTCTTATGGAGTGATGAATCCAAATATGAAATCTTTGCTTCAAATCGTTGTTCGTATGTATGGATGAGGTCAGGAGAGAGATACAACAGTGAGTGTGTACACCCATCTGTAAAACACGGTGGAGGCTCTGTCATGGTTTGGGGCTGCATTTCAGTCAGTGATGTTGGGAGTCTTGTCAAAATTGATCGAACTATGAACGCAGAAAAGTACCGTCAGATTTTGACTCACCATGCAATACCATGTGGAAAGTGTCTGATTTCATTTTTCAGCATGACAGTGATCCCAAAGACATTGCCAATGCAGTAAAAATATACCTGGATAGAAAAACACAGTGGAACACTATCAGTCATGGATTGGCCTCCCCAGAGCCCAGACCTCAACATTATTGAAGCATTGTGGGATCATTTTGACAGAGAATGGAACAAAAAGCAGCCAACATCCAAAGAAGAGCTTTGAATGTCCTTCAAGTAGCCTGGAGAACTATTCCTGAACACTACTTAAAGAAATTACAAGAAGGTTTGGCTAAGAGAGTTCAGGCTATATTGAAGAATAAAGGTGTTCATACCAAATATTGACCTTTAACCTCAATACAATTGTACAAACTGTGTTTTTGCCTTGTATACTGTATTTCCATGTATGGTTGCACACGTTTCAATAAATTGCTCCACCCAAATACCATTTTCATAGCCAAATATAAAGAAATGAGGGGTGTCTCAAAACATTTGCACAGTACTGTAACTGAGTCATGGTAGTTAAAGGTTGTTTAAATTCAATTCAATCCAATTCAATTCAATTTTATTTATATATTGCCAAATCACAACAACAGTTGCCTCAAGGTGCTTTATATTTTAGGGTAAAGACCCTACAAATTAGACAGAAAACCCCAACAGTCAGGATACCCTTTATCAGCAAGCACTTGGCAACAGTGGGAAGGAAAAACTCCCTTTTAACAGGAAGAAACCTCCGGCAGAACCAGGCTCAGGGAGGGGCAGCCACCTGCCGTGACCGGTTGGGGGTGAAACAGAAGAGAGCAGAGGGAGACAGGACAAAAGGCACACTATGGGAGAGAGAAACTCCTTTATTTAAAAAAATTGTTTTGAATCACTAACCTGGTGGTGACAGACCGTTTATTTAAGATGTCAACATTATATTTTATTGACAGGACACAAACTGAAATGTTAGGACGGTTGCAGAGTAGCCTACTAACTATACTACGAGATATAATGTTAGTTGCATTACATTAGCATAAGCATGTCTATAACATTATCCATTGCAAACATTTGAGCCTATGGAACACAGGTGATCTCACAATGGCAGTGTCAGCTGTCTCAAACAAAAATAGGATAACTATGCAAAATACTCCCATGCTTGACTCTTGCCTTTCTTATCAACGAGTCGGAGCGGAGCTATTGCAGCAGTCACACTAGTTGCCATCTTCCACGTGTAGTTTTTGCTGCGTCAGGTGTAGTTTTTCCTGGGCTTGTGGGCATTCTTCTTCTTCATTAGCATGTAAGGATAGACTAGAACATTGGTAGGCGTATGCTGCCCCTGTCAGTTTGGGAAGATTTGCACCCTTGGTTCATGTGCTGCCTACGGAACGTACAGTTCCGGTTCACCTCATGGTTGCTCACTTGGTATGTTTTAGACAATTTTTTTATACTGGTTTAGAAGATTTTTTTTTTAAAGAAGACCTGATTTTTTTTTTTTTTTTTTTTTTTTTTTTTTGTTTTTTGTGTTTTGTTTTTTTTGTTTTTGTGGGGGGGGGGGGGGGGGGGGGGGGGGGGGGGGGGGGGGGTA